>VMDO01001200.1:0-53642 GCA_007922755.1 Pedetes capensis | reverse complement strand
CAACAACAACAATTCACTCTTGGGGTTTGGTATCAGTTATGTTGAAAATGTAGTAGATGATGTAGCCATTGGCATTCTTATAGCACATAATACAGTTGTTCTTATAAAAAATTATTATAGTGTCCTTAAATTAATTAAAGATGCAACTTAAAGACAATTCTGTAGAGGGTCAAATGCACATGATTTATATACTTTCTAGTGGTAAGAAAGAACACTGAATATTCTGCAAATAGCCCTTCAGGAATATAATTGATTTCAAATGGATTTTTTGGTCAAAGATGTGTACAAGATTGCTGTTACTGTTTCTAATGAGCTTGGAATGCTGGTATTTTGTGCTGTCCATTAAAGGTAGATTTAGTACTAAGGAGGTATGATTAAATAATTGACAGTCAAAATGCTACTTGTCACTATTGTTTCAGAGCAGAGGGTGGTAAAAGGCAGCCTGTGGGTCAAGTCTGGATTTTTGCCTGATTTTATAAAGAAAACCATAGTGGAATACAGACGTGCCCATTCGTTTATGTATTGTATGTGGCTGCTTTTAGTGCTGCAAGGCAGAATAGAGTAAGTAGTGGCCGTAGAGACTGTGTAACCCACAAAGAATGAAATATGTACCATGTGGCCCAGTACAGCAAACAAATTTTGGCCCCTGTTGGGGAGGATAGATGCTCTGCCTGCTCTCCTCGGCCTGCATTCTCCAGTATGGGGCTGGGGGAGAGTAACTTTCAAGTATGTGTAATGGTAATGGCTGTGAGGAACACAAAGCACAGAGGGGCAGAGGGTATCAGAGGCTGCTAGTTTTGACAGAGTGGTCAGGGAAGGCCTTTCTGAGGTGACCTTTGAGCAGAGACATGAATGAAGATGAAGGGGTGTGCCTGCCAGCAAATATTTTGGGAAGGAGCCTCATTGGGGGAGGAACAGCAAATGCATCCTTGAAGTGGTTTGAAGTAGCAACAGGGAGAGCAGTCTGATTAAGGGGCTGCCTGGTGACAGGTAGTAAGGGGCCAGATGATGTAAGACCAAGTACACTGGTGGCACTTGAGATTGTATACTGAGAGGAAAGGTGGTTATAAGGTTTTGAGCAGGAAAATGTTATCATTTGACTTTGATTGTAAAGGATCACTAGAACTGCTATGTAGAGGATAGATCGTAAAGGGCAAAAGTAGGAGAGTGTGTATATGCTGGGCATTGCTAGTTTCTCTGGTTATCTGGATAAATTAGACCTTCCTTCCTCAAGGGGCTAATGGTGTAGTCACAGAGTAAAGAGATGACTGCCATGTGCTCCTGTAGATGGAGAAGCCATAGATGCCTCAGAGGGACGCCTGATCCAAATTGGGAGTTAATGCCTCACTGAGAACTTGGAGGGGGCCCAATAGAGACTGATTCTGTACCTAAGTTTGGAGATTCTCGGAAGGACCATTTGTGTGCAAGAATTTTCCCCAACTATTGGAGTCTGAGAACAGGTACTCAGCTGGATCGTCAAAGATTCTGCTAGAGCTGAGGTGGTTATGGCTTTTTTGCCAGATGCCAGTGCCAATGGTGACTATCTGGAACATGTAGGAGAGTGATTCTAAGGTGGTGTCTCAGTTCTGTAGGACAGCACCATGGACACTGAAGGGTGGGGTGTGATTTACCTTCTTTGCCAGAAAGCAGGACCAAGGTAATTTTTGTTAAGAAAAATTAATATCGGAAGTATTTTAATTATTACTGAGAATACTCTCAGTAATTTATCTGGAATGTATTTTATAGTATTGCTACTTTTCCTGGATGCCCCACAGCATGAATTAGTTGCAAAACATACCTCTGAGTGATTTAACAAATTGATCTGTTCTCTGGAGTTATGGATATGATACAATTAAACTTTAGAGGATGTCTACAGGATGATTTTATTTTCATTATGCTTAATTTCATTATAGATTAAGCCATTTTGGTTAATAATTAGTTGAAAAAATTGTTGACATTTTTATAAGTGTAGAGGAGGTCATTCATCTTTCTATTTTCTATAATTGTTGTCATTGTTAGGTGCCGTCAAGTCGGTGTCCGACTCATAGCAACCCTATGTACAGGTGAAATGCTATTGTCAGTGCTTCTCTGCTATTCATAGGGTTTTCAATGGTGGATTGATTTTTGTGAGTGGGTTGCCAGGTTCTTCTCCCAAGCCTACAGTATCTGGTGTTCCCAAGCAGTCTCCCATTCAAGTACTAACCAGGCAGGCACGACCCTGCTTAGTTTCCGAGATCTGATGGGATTGGGCGCCACAGAGCTACAGCTGCAGGATTTTCTATAATGGGGTGACTACATCATCCAGAAAGAATTTTAGTCATTATAATATAGGATTTAAAAGATATATATAGAGAAAAATCACAGTTTTTTAAAAAATACTGTTTCTATAACTGATGAAACAAAATTTAGTAAGGATTTGAATGACACAATTAATAAACTTGCCCTGACATGTCTAGATGTTGTACCTCACAACTGTAAATATACATTTTTTTATAAGTACACATGGACATTCACCCAAGCTATCAGCTTGTTTGGGCAAAAGCAAGTATAATGTATTTTAAAGGAATGAAGTAAAACAGAATGGTGTTCTCTAAATTAAACAAAATCAATATTGAAAGATACCTAGAAAATCCCTTCTAAATAACCATGGTCAAAGAAGGTATTTCAGTGGTAATTATAAAGTTTTAGAAAATATTTTTATATTAAAGTTTGTGGGGTAAAGCTAAAATCATACTCAGAGGAAAGTTTATATCCTTAAGTGCATATGAAAGGAAAGAAGAAAACTTGAAAAGTGTGTAGTGATCTTAGCATTCATTTCAACAAGTTAGAAAAGAATAGCAAATTAAACCCAAAGGCAGTAGATGGACATTAAAAAAGAAGAAAATTAATAAAACAGAAAACAAATATAAGATACAGCAAGCACATCTGTAATGTTGGCTGTTCTTTTGAAAAGACTGATGACATTAGTAAATTTGGAGAGATTAAAAAATTTGTCAAAGACAGAAGGTACAAATAACCAATATCAGGAATTAAAAAGGGAACATCACAGTGATCCTTTAGATAGTAAAGATTTTTAACAACAGTTATGCCAGTAAATTTTAATTTTGGGTAAATGGGCAAAATTATTCCTTTAATGTGGTATTATTATTCACTTCTGGATCCTTTGTTTTAGGCTCTCTTCTCCACCCTTGTTAATTTGGTTTTTGACATGATTTAACATACTCCTCCCAAGTGAAAACTGTACAAAAAGGTATAGTTTGAGAGAGGTGTTATTTCCTCTTTGACTCTGCCCTTTTTCTCCCATGTAGATAACCAACTGCAGTGTTTACCCGTTTCCTTTGTGAAGAAAATGTATATGTGCTCTTATTTTCCCTTCTTTGAAAGACAGAAGATAGCAGGACATATGTATTCTGTTTTACTTTTCTTTTTTTCACTTTAAAATATACCATAGAATTACCCAGTGTGAGATCCTGGAGTTTGTCCTCACTGATTAATTTTACAGCTGCACAATGAACTCTGCATAGTGTGAACATAATACAGTTTGATCACCCTATCCTCTATGTTTGGACATTTAGGAGTCTCCAGTATTTTGCAATTAAAATAATGTTGCTGTGAATAAACTTGTACATATGCATTTTTGTATTGCAGGAAGTTTGACTTGAGGGTAAGGTCCTCAAAGTTGGAGTTTTGGGTTGGTGGATAAAGGCATAGGTAATTTTGTTTAGATACTGCCAAATTCCTCTTCCTAAAAATTGTGCCATTTTGCATTGCTAGGATCAGTGTGTCAGTACTCATTTCTTCATAGGGTTGCCAAGTAGAGTATATTATCAAGCTTTTGTACTTTTGCCAACATAATGGCTGAAAAATGTTGGTGTAGTTGAATTTCCCTAGTTATGACTAAAGTTGAACATATTTTCATAACTATAGGGGAAATTTTTATGTTTCTTTGAGAGCTCTCTATTCTTTTGGTTATTTTCTTCTTTAGGATTTTTTGTTCTTTTTTGTTTTTATTTTTTAAAAGTTCCTTATTTTTGTCTGAGGAATAATAATGGCCTTTTGTGTGTGATATATGTTATAACATTTCTTTTAGTTTATTCTTGTTTAACTTTTCTGGTTGTGTTCTTTTTTCCATGCGAAAGACTTTATCTTCATATAAAAAATTTATCAAATTTTCTTTTATTGGATCTGGATTTTTTAGTCAAGGGCAGGAGATTTTTCTCTGCACTAATGATGTAGAGAGTTTCATCACTTGTTTTCTTATAGTACTTGGTACTTTGTACATTTTTTACATTTAGATTTCTGGTAGACTTGGAGTTTGCTATGGCATATTATAAGAAGAATAGATCTAATTTTATCATGTTCAGAATGGCTTCTCATTTGTCCCAATAGCATTTATAAAATAGTTCATCTTTACCCTAGTCACGTAAGTTTTGAACATTTTTTTAATTAAGCTTTTTCCTAAGTATTTTACCATTTCTGTTGCTATTAGGGGGCTGGGATTTAGCTCAGTTGGTAGAGCACCCCTCTGTAGTCTGTGAGGTCCTGAGTTCATTTCCAAGCACCCCAAAAATGGGAGAAGGGTGTGGCAATCCACTCCTCAGGCAATCCCGAAACAATCAGCCATTGAAAACCCAAGGGTCTCTATGAGTAGGACACGAGTTGATGGCACCTAACAACAACAACAACATTACTATTAGAAGTGGGATTTTCTATTCCATTACACAGTGTAAATAGTTATTTATGTATGTGAAGACACTTGGTTTTGTTTAGTTTTACATCCTACCTTGCTGAAATCTTTCATTTGAATTAACATTACTGATTCTTGAGGTTTTCTAGATTTACTATCCTGTCATCAACAAAAGAGTTTTATTTCTTCTTTTCCACTGTTCATGGTTTAATTGTTTTCTCTTGTCTAATTGAATGGATGAATATGTCCAGAACAGTGTTAAATGGTAGAAGAGATAGAGACTACTATCATTGTTTAGTTCCTGACCTTTGTAGGAATGCTAGAATTTGTCCATTAAGATGTTGGTGTTTGTGCTCACTTGTGTGTGCAGTATATAACTGTAGCTTACTCTTTCTATCTAATTGGAGTTTTATACCCTTTGATCAATATTTCCCTTTTCCTCATCCAACCCTCCCCTAACCTCTTGGTAACTACCCTTCTATTCTCTACTTCTAAGAATTGAACTTTTTAGGTACTCCATCTGAAAAAGATGATGATGTCCAGTATGTGTCTTTCTGTGCCTGGCTTATTTCACTTAACAAAAGTGTCCTCTGGGTTCACACATGGCAAGATTTTCCCCCTTTCAAGGCTGAACAGTATTCCAGTGTGTATATGTAACACATTTTCTTTATCCATTCGATGGTGGTCACCAAGGTTGGTTTCATATCTTGGCTATTGTAAATAATGCTATAATGAACATGGGAGTGCAGGTATATCTTTGGAGTACTTATCTCAGTTCCCTTAGATATATAACCAGAATTTGGATCACTGGATCATATGTAATTTTCTGGTAACCCTCTGTATTGTTTTCCATAATAAGTTGTAGAAATTTAAATCTCAAGGGCTCCCTATTTTCCACACTGTTGTTAGCACTTAATGTTTTTCATCTTTTTGATAATAATTTTTTTTTTAATTTTTTAATTTTTAATTTTATTTTTATTTATTTATTTTTGAGAGAGGTTCTTACTGTGAAGCCCAGGCTGGCCTGGAACTTGCCATGTACGCTAACCTGGCCTCAAATTCATGTCAGTCCTCCTGCCTAGCCTCCTAAGTGCTAGGATCACAGGGATGTGCCATCATGCCTGGCTAATGATAACCTTTCTAACAGATGTGAGGTGCTGTCTCATTGTGGTTTTAATTTGCATTCTCTTGATGATTAATGATGATGAGCATTTTTAAGTATCTCTTAGCCATTTGTATATCTTCTTTTGAGGAATGTTTATGTCTTTTACCTATTGCTTAATTGAATTTCTTGTTTTCTTGCTGTTGGGTTGAGTTTCTTTTGTGTTTTGGCTATAGCTTTGTTATGTGAATGTGTGACTTTCCAGTCTGGCTAGACATTCATATATTCATATTCTCATTCACTTTCTTTTTTCTTTTTCTCTTCTTTTTCCTTCCTGCTTTATTGCACTGGATAGAAATTCCATTGCAATATTGTATAGAGATGGTGAGAGTAGATATTCTTGTCTTATTCCTGATTTTCTCTATTAAATGTCATTTTAGTTGATGACTTTTTGTTTTTGTTTTTTTGTAGATTCCATCTATCAAACTGAGGAAAATTCCTTCTATTTTTACTCTAGGAATGAAACACACACACATTTATCTTTAATTGCTAAATAGCAATAGTACATATTGATGGGGCTCAGTATGACATTTATGTATATGAAATGATACATATATATAGTGTATGTATATGTGTGTGTGTGTGTGTGTGTATATATATATATATATATATATATATATATATATATAGTGTATATATATATATCTCCCCCTCCATACATTCTAGATTCTAATATTCACCCTTTTGGAGGGCTACACAATCAGATGTGGATTAGAACTTCTTTAACAAGTTACCACAATCGTAATTGGGTATTGAATTTTGAGAAATGCCCTTTTGGCCTTTTGCAAGATGGTCATGTGATTTTATCTTTTGTTGACATTATATTATATTAATTGACTTTTGGAGTTAAAGCCAAATTTATGTTCCTGAGATAAATCTCACTTGTAGGTGGTGTATAATCCTTTTTACATGCTGATAAGTTTGACTTGTTAATATATATATGTATATTTTTTGCGGTACTAGGGGTTGAACCCAGAGCCTCGCACTTGCATGCTATGCAAGTGCTGGACCACTGAGCTGCACCCCTAGCCCTTTTTTTTTTTTTTTTACTTTTTGACACCGGGTCTGGCTAAGTTACACAGACTTCCTCTAGTCTCAAACTTGCGATCCTCCTGGCTCCGCCTCCCAAGCTGCTGGGATTATATGTGTGTGCCACCATGCCCCGCTAGACTTGTTAATAATTTATTGAGTATTTTTGCGTCTGTATTCATGAAGGGGCTGGGATTTAGCTCAGTGGGTAGAGCGCTGTCCTGCAGTCTCAGGTCCCGAGTTCAATTCCCAGCACCGCAAAAATGGGAGAAGGACCTGGCAATCCACTCCCAAGGCAATCCTGAAACAGCCAGCCATTGAAAACCCTATGAGGGTCGCTATGAGTCGGATACCAACTTGACAGCACCTAACAACAACAACAACATTCATGAAGGAGGTTGATCTGAAGTTTCCTTGTGATATTTTTGTCTGTCTTTGATGTCAGGGTAAAACTGTTTTTCTAGAATGAGTTAGGGGGTATTCTTTAATTTTCTGGAAGGGTTTGTGAGGGATTGATATTTCTTTTCCTTTTTTTTTTTTTTTTTTTTTTTTTTTGCAGTACTGAGGGTTGAACCCTGCGCTTGCATGTTTTGCATGTGCTGGACCACTGAGCTGCCACCTCCAGCCCATTTTTTTTTTTCTTTTTTTAGTTTTTGAGACAGGGTCTCGCTAAATTATGCAGACTGCCTCTGGTCTTGAACTTGCGATCCTCCTGCCTCTGCCTCCCTAGCTGCTGGGATTACAAGTGTGTGCCACTGTGCCCGGCTATATTTCTTAGTCATCTGAGAAACCAGTTGGAGTCTGAGCTTTTCTTTGTAGGAAAATCTTTAATTACTAATTCAGTCTTTTGTTACAGATTTATTCATGTTTTTTCTTTCTTTTCTAGCCAGTTTTGTTAATATTCCTGTATATTAGGAATTTATATTTTTCTGATATTAACTGGGAATTATCATTTTCATCCAAGTTATCTAGTTTGGTGGCATAAATTAGTTCATTGTATCCTCTTATAGTTCTTGTTAACATTTTATGGTTGGTAGTGATCAGTTTTTTCCTGATTTTGCCAATTTTGTGCTTCTTTGTCCATCTCCCTCTGTCAGTCTAGCTAAGGGTTTGTCAGTTTTATCTGAATCATCTAGGTAGGATTTACCCTTTAAATTGTTTAAAAATTTACTATCTGATGCCTGTGGCTGCATTTTAAACTCTAGAATTTTAGCATGAACTTTGCCTAGGATTGTTTTCTGAATATGAAACCAACATTTAGTTCCTGCAAAAAATAATAAGAGAGAAACAAGGTTAAAATTTAAACGTAAGCAAAATATCCAAACTAGAGAAAGGAAAAGTTGGTGATCCTAATTATAAACAAATCATAGTAATTATTGTTTTTGGTTACTATTAGTTAATTTTGGAGTAGGCAGATAAACTTAAATATTATAATATTCTGTGGACTGTACAGGTGGGTAGTGTGGTTCTAGACAAATGTTAAAGTGCCAAGTATAGGAAGTATGATTGAAAGTAATGACATTTCTACCCCACTCCCAGGGCCTTTTGCATGCTAGGCAAGTGGTCTTCCTCTGAGCTTTATCTCAAGCTCATAATAGCTATTCTATTTGTTTTTCTTTCCTTTTTTTTTTTTTTGGTTGTTTTGCATACATAACAAAATCTCACATAGTCACCTTGCCTCATTTATTATTTTTTTGTTTTCACTATTTCCTGAAAAATAAAATAAGAACCTGACTTTCTCTGTGCCCTCTTCCCACAGGGTACTGTGGACAAGATACAGACCCGTGCAATTACCCTTTTCCATCAGGAAAGAACATTCCCAGTGGTTAACATGAGCATGAATTACGCTAGTTCATCGTAAGTGAATGAACTGGCAAGAGAAATGAGTGAGCCCAGGAAAAAAAAAAAAACTAATCATAATCAACAATAGACAATTTCCAGGTTGTGACTCTATTTCTGAAACCTACATGTTGAAAACTGGAAGTGCCTGTATTTCTAATAATAAGACAGTTCTTATTTTGGATTTTCAGCATTCTACTTATGTCCTTTAAAAAAAGATCTCAGCTCAGAGCGGTGGCACATACCTATAATCCTAGTGACTCAGGAGGTGGAGTCTAGAGGATCATAAGTTTAAGGTTAGAGGCAGCCTATGTAATTTAGGGAGAACCTGTCTTAAGACAAAAAATATAAAAGGGGCTAGGGGTACCGCTCAGCAGTAGAGTGCTTACAAAGTATGTTGAGAGGCCCTGGGTTTAGTCCTGTAGTACTGAAATAAGTAAATAAATAAATATCTCAAACTTTTACTTTCAGAAGAGTACAAGAATAGTTCTGACAATGTAAAAAGAAAGTTCACTACAGAAAAAGTTTCTGTCTTAAACAGAACTGGAACCCAAGGATATATAGAAAAATATTACCATAAAAAGACAATCAAATGGAAGAGAAGTCTTTGGTGGAGGGGTGGGACAGCGGGAGGAAGCGCACAAGAGGGTAAGGGGGAACTTATATGTATAATGTACAACAAAATGCATTTATGGAAATGTCACAATGAAAAGCATGTCAGAATGAATCACATGAAGGTGTACATTAAAAATTTCTAATAAAAAGAATAGCCTCTTAATTATATCAAAGTGTCCAAAAGTTGTTTATTGTAATATTCCTTTCTCAAAAATTCTGTAGTATAGTACAATTTAAAAATATATGCACTTTTCTGTTTCTATGGGAATACTCTTTTTTTTTTTTTAAAGAAACACCTGAATGTCTGTGAATGGCACTGTATTGTATATTATTTCGATGGACTTGTATATTTCGATGGACTTATCCAAAAGTCACCAAGCATTAAATCCATATTCTAGGCCCAGTTAGAATTGAAATATGATTTCTGAACTCTTGGATTCCAAATTTTTTATTTTGTTACTTGGTAATGTATCTTTTAGTAGGGGTACCTAATTATAGTGTCAACCTCACGATATTGTTATGAAGATTATTTTGCACACATTGATTTTTGATAAAATGAGGAACTTCTAAATGGATGGAATAGGATTTCTTTTCCCACATTGAATAGAAATGGATTACTGTAAGTAATACTGGGAATTCAACACAGGGCCTTACATATTACTAGGCAAGCCCTCTTATCCCTGAGCTGTATCCCTAACTTTAATCACTTAAATAAAAAAGTCACATGGGTAGAAATGAAGGAAGGTTTGAGTTGACCAAATAAAGCATTTTGATCTCTTTGCTTTTCCTCTTCCTCACAGAAATCAACGGGGAAATTCAACCTCATGTTTCATACAGACCACTCCCTTTAGGCTGCTTTGTGTTTTGATTAAGATTTTATTTTACAAAAGGTTTGGATATTAAAAAAACTATAAAACCATGGCTTTTGTGAGGAAGGGGACACAAGTAGGTATGTTATCAGTGGAAGACAATCAGAATCTCTTGACTTTTAAAAAAGAGTTATCACCTTTAAGAGATTATTTTCTTGGAAATTGTTTGCTATCAACTAGGCCTTGGCATTATAAGGACAGAAGATGTCATTTGGAGTATTGAATAGAGAGGAAGACAGTGATTCTTTAGCCTTCACTTTGGGTAGATATGAGTAGGTATGGAATTAACTGTGTTTGCTGAGATTACTTTTGGGTCTTAGAGTCAGGAATAAAAGCACTTGCTTTGAGTAGTTGATTTGTGGTTTATAGATGCTGAATTCAGTATTAACAGCTTGCTGTCTAGAAGTTCTCAAACCAGATTTGTGGTTTACTATAGCCAATGTATAGGCATTAAAGAGAAGTTTTTTGCATGAATCTGTGTTGGGGTTGTTTAATGCTTCTATTTTTCTTTTTCTTTTTGTTTTTTCATTTCCCATAAATGTTATCTTGCTTTCTGAACACAGTAGGGTGTACATAAATGCAGTCATATGTGAATGGTTCCTGAATAGACCTGCACATTGTGTTGTTTCAGACTCTGGCCTAGGTGATCCATCACCCCTAAGACTTGATAGGACAGAATAGCAGCCGAGTTAGGAGAAGGGGTTATGGGGCCTGTGTCTTTGGGGTTCATCTGCTTGTTAGCTGTGTGATTTGTGGGGGACCCTTCTGTAAGCTTTGATTTCCTTGTCTAAAAAAGGATGCCTACTCCACGGGGTTGTTGTAAGGAGTACATTTATATAAGAGAGTGTAAATAATAAAGGGCCAAGTACTATATGGAGAAAAGAAAATTGTCTATAACTGACAGAGTAAGGAATAGCAATAACAAGAAAAATCCCTAAGAAGGCTCTAGATCTGTGTGTATGTTTTGTGACCACACCTTGGAAGAGAGAGGTAAAAATAACCTAGAGGGCTTTTTTGGGTATTAATATATCTTCTAATAGGATAGATACCTTGAGAGCCTTATTACTATGAAAGACTATGACAGGCTGCTGTATAGGTGCTTAAAATGGGAGTAGAAAGAAATAATGATAACATTGTAACTTGGAGCTGGATGTCATAGTGAAAATATAGTACACAGCTATGGCAAACTGGCTTGGACAGAGTTAATGTAGATAACATGAAACAGTTTCCATAGAAGTGCATGTTTGCATGATACTTCTTTTATTAACTATCTTTACCTATGTGATCTCATTGATGTTTTACAACAATGGTTAAGGTGCCTTATTGCTCAGATGACCCGGTTCATACTGGGACAGGTTCCCAAGGGAACAAGAAGTGTTCAAGAAAGAATGGAATTATTTTCCTGAATGGGTGAGAAATAGAAAGGTTCTCATGGTAAAGCTGGCCAGAGAATTCCTGATTCTAATGTAGGGCTTGCCCTTTTATAGTTGTTATTTTGTTTTTGCTCAAAATAGGAGTAAAGATGCAGAATAGTTCTAATTAGAGTAGATAAAAGTGAGGGTAAAACTAGAGCCCAGGGCTTCTTACACCCAAGTAGTCACTTTCTGCTGTGTGGTACTCTTTCATTGAAAATTCTTTATTTATTTCATTGAAACAATTTTTTTAAAAATTATGAATGTATTAGTCAGCTTTCTATTACTATAATAAAATGCCTGCAATAATAGATTTATAAAGAGAAAAGATTTATTTTGGCTGTCGTAGAGATTCCTATCTGATTGGTGGCCCTTGCTTTGGGCCTGTTTTTAGGCATCACATCATGGTGGAGTGTATGATGTGATGGAGCAGAACCACATACCTGATGGTGAGGAAGCAAAAAGGGAGTGAGAGGAGTGCCCGCCTCAAAGGCATGCTTTCAGTGACATAAGGGCTTCCTACTAGGCCTCATCTGTTAAAGGTTCTGTCATATCCCAGTGTCACCACCTTCAAAAACCAGCCCCTTAATACAGGGCCTTCAGGGGACATTTGACATCCAAGCTGTAGCAATACATTTGATTACTTTAACTTTGTTGTTATTTTTATGAACGGTGTTTCAGAAAAGCATCCCTGAGCACAGGCTGGTCTGGTATTTGGTCTGGTATTCAGACTTCGTTTAAATTACCCATCTATGTTTTACTTCTAAGTTATCTCTTTTCTCCTTCTTAAAGCCTAAGCTGTCTTTTGAAGACACTCTAGCTTTGTTGTAATTTGCTTCTGTGATTTAGAGGTGCCTAAAGACCATTCCAATTCCCTTCAGTAGTCACAGCAGGTAGTAATAGGAATCAGAGTTGTGGTTGGTAGGCAGGTGGCCCAGTGAGGCTTGAGTACTGGATGGGATGAATCCACCCCAAAATGTCTTGAAAACTCAATTTGGGAAGTGCAGGGACGTTTGGGCTCAACACATTGGACCAGTGGCCTCCGTAAGGTGGTACATTTTTGCCTAGTGTTTACTTAATATCTTAAATTTTAAGTGTTACCCTCACCCCTAAAATAGTCACTTGGTTTTTCAGGATTATTGAGATCAAGTGTGCATCATAACAGACTTTCCTTCCAGATGCCTTTTTCCCCCCTCTTATAGTTACTTAGTTGCAAGCATCCAGTAATTTAAAGAATGATAGAGCCTTTTCCTGCTGCTTTTTCTTGATGATCAGTGGTTTCTCCTTAAACACAGATGCAACATCTCAGGGTTTTACAAGTCTTTACTGTGAAAATCTCTGATTGTGGCAAATCATTGTCTGATTAATCCCTGGGAAATGTTTGCTGAGCGTATGTCTGGAGTGCTTAGTTGTAAAGTGACAGTGTGACTTTAATTTCTGGCCATTTTAGTGAACAGTTTTTATGGAGCACTGCTTGTAGGATTTGGGATGAAGAGTACATGGTGTATGTTAACCTAGTATCTATTTGATATATTCACTGCTGCCTGTTAAGAGTTCTTTAGTATATAAGCTTATTAGAATGCCTTAGTGGAGTTGACTTTGGATTTTAGTTATTTCTTTGTAATTAGTAGGTAAAAGGATGATTTATCTTGAGTTCAGTTATTTCTGTAGGTTAAAATAGGGATTGCAAAATATTTGTCAGTTTTATTTCAGTCATCTAGGTAGCATTCACAGGCAGCAAAGAAATATGAGGTAATTCTTTAGGAACTTCCATTTGCTCGTAATTGTTTGTTGATGGGCAATATAGGTCAAGAGGTTTGGGAATTTCTTTAAAAGTCCATATTGCCCTGTAGATTGACCTCACAGGAAGCAATGAATGATCTGGGTGCGGTGTTGCACACCTGTAATCACAGTGACTGGGAGGGCAGAGGCAGGAGGATTGCAAATTCAAGGCCATAGGTAGCCTATATAACTCAGGAAGACCCTATCTAAAAATTAAAAAATGGGCTGGGGCAGCAGCTAAGTGGTACAATGCTTGCAAAGCATGCATGAAGCCCTGGGTTCAGTCCCATGGGTACTAACACACACATACACATACGTGGAAAAAAATGAGTGTTTCAGTCTTCTCTGTAAATTACAAAATGAAAACTGTCTTTAATATTCTGATAGTTCTGGTGGTTGTTGTTGTTAGTTGCTGTCAAGTTGGTATCCGACTCATAGTGACCCTACGTGCAACATACGAAACACTATTGTTGTGCTTCTCCCCTATTCATAAGGTTTTCAATGGCTGATTATTTTGGGGGAGTGGGTTGCGGGGTCTTTTTCCCAAACCTACAGTATCTGGTGTTCTCGGGTGGTCTCCCATCCAAGTACTAACCAGGCCTGACCCTGCTTAGCTTCTGAGATCTGATGGGATGGGATGCTAAATAAGTAGCCAAAGGAGTAGAGGAATACTCAGATTACATCCTGTGGGAAAAGAAAGCAGTGAGATGGCAGATTCTCTCTGAATCAGAGCTTCTACTACAACATATAGATGCAGTTCTCCCAAACAATAGTGTGGAAAGCGAAGAGAAAGAAAACCTTAAAAAAAAAAAAAAAAAAGGAATGAAGGCCAATTCAAAATCGTAATAAATAAGATTTGTGCCAAAAAGGAAGAACAAATTGGTAAGAACTTATAGAAATACCAGCTATGCATAAAGGAGGAAAATCCATAGAAGTGAAAATGCTGGAATTCAAGAGGATACTGAACTAGGGTCTGCATGGACACAGCAGCCTTTACCTTACCTTGCAGATGGACTGCCTTACTCTTAGAGGATGTGCCATTGCTTCCAGGTTTGTGGCTGAACCACTTCTGTGTACCTACCCATAAAGTAGATTTAAGAAACTCACATGGTTAGCTGTGGTTAGCTTATTAGTAATTAGTTATCCAGACACCGACATGAGGGCACCTAACAACAACAGTTTTACTGTATTCAGTCATATGGGAAGATTTGTAGATTAAAGCATAATTATAGTTGTTGCTGTTGGTAAACAAATGTCCTTACTTCATGGTCTGTTTAAGTAATATGTTAGATTATTAAGCTTCTGGAAGTCAGAAACCTGGTTCTTCATGTTTAGTTTGGCATGCCTTCCATATAATAGGTACTCAGGGATCTCGGTGGTGGTTATGAATTTGGTAAGTATTCACTGCCTACAGCCATACCACTGTGGCGTCTGATCCCATCAGATCTTGGAAGCTAAGCAGGGTTGGGCCTGGTTAGTCCTTGGATGAGAGACTGCCTAGGAACACCAGGTGCTGTAGGGAGAAGGATCTAGCTGCCCACTTCCAAAAAACAAGCAGCCATTGAAAACCCTATGAATAGCAGAGAAGCACTAACAGCAGTGTTTCACCTGTTGTACATAGGATAGCTATGAGTTGGACACTGACATGATGACACCTAACAACAAGAAGAAGGAGTATTCATTACTGAACTGGCATGTTGATAGTCAGACTATCTATTACAGAGCAAGCTTAGAAAAGCCTGTTGACCTGTTACCACTTTACTAGGTACATCTTCTGTTAAATTAAACTTTGGTTTCAAATGCTTAATGAAGAACCCTTTGTTTCTAGTATGTTGTTGTTGTTGTTAGGTGTCATCGAGTCGGTATCCGACTCATAGCGACCCTCATGGGGTTTTCAATGGCTGACTGTTTCGGGATTGCCTTGGGAGTGGATTGCCAGGTCCTTCTCCCATTGTTTCTAGTATGGGTGGAGGTAATGCTGAAGACAGTGTAGTAGAAAACTGACTCTGTGGGCCCAGGCCAGAAAGAAAGGTTGAAGGTTATTATCATGGGTTCTTTTAGATCACTTGATTTTTATTGTTTTGAAGCCTTCCTTCTAAGTGATTTGGGATTGCATGGAATATAGACAATGCTGTACTTGGATGTCGTAGAACCTGGGTTTGTATCCTGGATAGAATCTAAGGCCCTGATGGGACCTCATTTAATGTATAGACTTGGTTTTGTTTATAGATTTTTTTTTTAATAATGAAGTAATATTTCATTTTTTCAAGTAATGTTTGGCTTCTGTTATTTTTACAATCATGTTTTGAAGCACTTTTTCTACTTTAAAGTTGTTTAAAAATTCTGTTTCAATCCTGATTTGATAATTGTATACTGTATGTATGAACTGAATTACCACTTTGTACCCCATAAATATGTACAATTAAAATAGTAAAAAAAAATTCTGTGTTTCTTTTAGTTCTTTAGTGATTTCATTTTATACATTTTTGCTATACTTGGTGCTTCTTTGGTATAAAGAACAAGGTAAGGACGTAATTTCATATTTTTTGTTGTAAAGAGTATCCAGTTATTACAAAAGCATTTACCGAATATCCTTTCTCCTAGTTATTTAAATGCCACACCGTCTTTATTCTGCATTCCTGCATATGTTATTCAGTTTCTGCACTTGCTAGTGTGTTCCAGTGTAGGTTTACTTACTTAGGTCACATCAACACCATACCATTTTAATTATTGCAGCTTTGTAATGTCTTAATATCTAGTAGGAGATGGTTTCTACTCTTTATTCTTTTTCAAATTTGTCTTTGTTTTTCCATAAGAACTTTAAAGTCAATTTGTCTGGTTCCTAAGAGAATTAATTGTCAGAGATATTTAAGGACAACCATCCCTCCAGGGGAATTCTTTGTTCTGACATTGGCTCTGCAATAAAAGATTAAAATCATATTTTTTATTGGACAGATATTTGCAGGTGCTTATTAAAGAATGACCGCATGTTTGCAATGGTTTTGTCTTTATTTTCACCAGTCATTAGGTAGAGCTATTGTAGAAATCCTCAAACTGTGTTTTACTGCACAGGAGTCCTCATGCTTGCAAAAATTGGAAACAACTGAATTAGAGTTCCTTGATCTCATTTTTGTTCTAAAATTCTGTTATGAATAAGTAAAAGGTAGCATATCATCAATCCAATCAAGGATTGAATTTAAGTCTTTGTAGCCACTGAAAGGGCTCTTCTGTCAAGAAACTCCAGAAATGGTACTGGGTGAGATCATTTGTCTGTTTTTTTCTTTTCCTCTGAGACCAGTTGGTGTTTTGAAAGGAAACATATTGTCTAGATTTTCAGAGTTCTCCAAAAACAGGATGAGGGAGTTCATTATTTTTGAAGCACGGAACATGATTGTATCTTCAGCAGAGAAAAGTGCTTTGAAAGCTTGAATTCTTTTTGTTGTCATAGTTGGCTATTGTGATTGAAATAAGTGCATATATATCTTCTTCCCTTTCTAAGTGTTCATTATTAGGTTGAGTGAGAGCAGCTGGACAGAATGGAGGTTTATAGAAGGCACCCAAGGGTATACTTCTGAAAAGTCAAACATCACATTTCAAGGGGCAAATGAAATCTGTAGATTGTGTAATCCTATAACAGATTTGAAAATATTGAAACAAATGAGAGAAAATTGACTTTCATCTGTTGGAGAATGACAGTCACCATTAAATTAAAAGAAGTTTTTAAAATGAAGAGACGAAAAGTTTTTTTGTGCCTTTTTGAAAGTTATTTTGAGGATTCGTCAGCTTAAAGTAGCTATAGGACTTTAAACAAACAACCCTAAGAAAAAGTTTACTAGCAATCTTGTAATTCCATCAAGAATAATGTTCTGAAATAGAAGGTAAAGTTTCAAATTTGTTCAGTCTAGCTGTCTCAGTCTGTTGTTGCTTAGTGCTGTTGCTTCAGGTCCAACTCATAGAGACCCTATGTACGACAGCAGGAAACTTTCCCTGACACTGCACTGTGTGGCACTATGTCAGTGGTTCTCTGCTGTTCATAGGGTTTTCAATGGCTGATTGTTTCGGAATTGTTTTAAGAGTGGGTTCCTAGGTCCTCCTGTTTTTGTGGTGTTGGGGATTGAATTTGGGCCTCAGGGTTCAGAGTGGCACTCTACCAACTGAGCTAAGCCCTGTTAGAGAACAGTAAATGATGTCCTTAAGCAAGAATAAATATGATAATCAGATAAACTGATAGAAATTATCATTACTGAAAGTAGCAAGATGAGAAAAGGGAGTTTAGGGAAAATAAGAATATAAGCAAAAATTAATCCTGAAGAAAACTTTGAAAAATTCAATGTGGAAGACAGTTTATCGAGTCCTCAAATGTTGCTGATTTTGTGCTAAATAGTAATAGACTGTGTGGGGAAATGGGACTCTTGAGGTAAAGCTTTCCACGTGAGGATGTGTTTCCAGATTAAACCAGAATCACAGAGTCCCAATTCCACATCTCCAGGAGGGAAACTGGCCCTTTTGGGTAATGTCTGTTCAGAGGGATAACCCATCCCCATGTTATAAAGTCACATACTACCCTAAAATTGACTTCTTTATTGAGTTGTCATCACAGCTTACATTTTGGGAAATACATTTCTTCCCTCTAGAGCCTAATTTGATCTGTGGCCTTTTTGTTTAAAATGCTTAATTGACAGCCACACTTCTACTAGTAGAGTGTGAGAGTACCTCTTTCCTTCCATACCTGCTCAACACAGGGAATTTTCATGTGTTTTAGTCTTTGCTAGTCTAATAGATGAAAATGGTGCTGCATTGTGGCTCTGATTTGTATTTCTTTATATATTACATGAGATTGAACATTTTTTCATGCCTACTTTTCAGATGGGTAGGTGGACCATTACTTGGTTCTCTCCTTCTTACTCATGTTCTCTATTTTCTAAGAGTTATTAGCATAGAAAAAAATTCCAGCTTCTGTCAGGTGGGAAGTTTAATTATAAAAATCTCAAGATTGGCTAAGGTGGAGTAGAAGGGTAAGTGGTTGCCTGGAAAGTGCAAAAGGAAAGCGGTCCCTGACCAGGGTGTCTTGGTGAAAGCTGTCATGATTGGTGGATTGCAAACCTCTGCTGCAAATTGAGCTCAGCAGGAATGGACAGCTGTTAGGTATAGAAAGTGACTTGTGTGGGCAAGCAGTAAGGCCCTGCTAAGGCTTAGAGATTTCAGCCTGCTGGGGTATTATCAGTAGCATTTGTGTGAGGAGACTTGTTGTTTTGGCATTAGTTGAATTTTAAGAATAAAATATGTTACTAGGATAATACTTTTAGAATGACTTTGCTTATAACTAGTGTTTAAATCTTTTCCTTTAGTTATTTCTCCAAAGTGCAACAGAGTTTGACAGACTTATTTGTGCAGTCATCTTAAAATTAAGTGAAAAATAATGTTGTAAGGGTAGGTCGGGTATAGAGTACCTTCTGCCTCTGTGAGGATGTCAGATTTCATGCTTTGAATTGTCTTGAATGCAGATAAATATACTGGGTTTGGCTAGATAGAGCTGTAGATTTTAATATTAGTAAGGATGGTCATCATGCTTCTTGCATTGAATTAAGTAAAGCCGAGATAGTGCTGTCTCAGGCACTTTCCCATTTCTTTTGCATTCGTTTCTTGACTGGCCATCTTCCATTCCTGAAGGTAGACCAGCACATACTAAGGTTCTCTTCCTGTAAGCTCAGAGCACAAGAGTGGAAAGAAAACAGGAACATGATTTTGCTCTTTTAGATGTAACTTGCCCTTTGGCGCCCATTCCTTTGGGAAGCTGAAACTGAAGAGTTTTATTCGAGTAGCATTCTAAGAGTATTCCTCATTAATATGCCCTGTCAGTTCTCAGTTGGCAAGACATTGTCAGAATGTTCTCAGTTTGAAGCCTGGATGCTTTGATTTCCATCCTGTTAATTTCCTAACCATGACCCTCTGTTAAGAAGGATTTTTTTTCCACCTTCTTTAATTATATTCAGGAAAAAAGTGTGAAATTTCTGATACTTTTTAGTTATTTCAGTACTGATTGCCATCTCTTATTCTCTGTAAAGATGTGATATGGCATTGTCTTTTGTTTCTGATTTTGAATTTTGACCTTTTTAAGAAAAAATAGAGAAGGTAGAAAATTGTTGATTATTCTCTTTAAAATTCTCTTTTTCTCTTTAAATGACTATTATTTATTTACTTATTGTTTGTTTGTTTGTTTGTTTTGTGGTACTGGGGGTTTAGCACAAGGATTGGCGCTTGCGTGCTTTGCAAGTCCTGGACTGCTGAGCTGCACCCTCAGCCCAGTTTTTTTTTTTTTTTTTTTTTTTTTTTTTAATTTTTTGGGACAGGGTCTTGCTAAATTATGCGGACTGCCTCTGGTCTGGAACTTGCGATCCTTCTCCTTCTGCCTCCTGAGCCGCTGGGATTATAGGCATGCGCCACCATGCCTGGTCCCTTTAAATGACTTTAAATATCTTTTTTTTTCCCTACAGATGTTACCATTAAATGTGGATCTTAAACCAAGAAGTATGCCTTATGTTGACTCATAGCAACCCTCATAGGGTTTTCAATGGCTGACTGTTTCGGGATTGCCTTGGGAGTGGATTGCCAGGTCCTTCTCCCATTTTTGCGGTGCCGGGAATTGAACTCGGGACCTCAGAGACTGCAACGCAGTGCTCTACCAATTGAGCTAAATCCCAGCCCCGTGTGCCTTATAGACATGCTTAAAATAATCTGGATGAGATTTATGTACAGACAGATCTAGATGAGGTTGTTAGATGAGATCATCAAGGAAGGATGTACATAGAAAAGATCTAAACAAATACAGTTGTCCTTTGGTATTTGAGGGGGATTGCTTCCAGGACTGCCTGAGGTATCAGAATCCTTGGGTGCTCAAGTCTCTTATATAAAATGGTGTAGTATTTCCATACTATTTCCTGTGTACTTTATATCATGTCCAAGTGACATATAATACCTAATACAGTGAATGTAAATGCAATGTACATAGTCATTGTACTGAATTATAATAAGAAAAAGCCTGTACCTGTTCAGTACAGATGTAGCTTTCTTTTTTACTTGCATAGATTTGATAAAACAATAATATTTGACTCACCCTTGTTGAATCTGCAGATGTATAACTTGCAGATATGAGGGCTGTGCGGTAGGCGCCTCCCGGTTGGGCCTGGATGTTCAGACGGGTGGCACTGCCCCACACACAGATACTAAACACAATTCACTTGGGACCCTCGGGTGAGGGGTGCGGTCTCCTGCGGCCCTGGTGGAGATGGGGGACACTGGTGGAGATGGGAGAAAGAAAAAGCCTCCGGCACTTTTGCCTTCCATGGGCAAACACCCATGTTGGTGGTCTCGGTGGTCACGAGGAGAGAGTTCTTACTTCGTCGGTGATCAGACGGAGAGCGGGTTCTTTCCCTGTTGATGGTTGCGTCGGGGAGAGTGTTCTTTCCTCACTGAAGGTCGGGGTGGGAGAGCAGAGAGAGCTGTTTGCTCATTGGTGGTCCGGGCAAGAATGGGGTCTTTCCTTGTTGGTAGTTGAAGATCTGGGGTGAAAAAGGGGTGAAAAGGATTGAACTGCCGCAGTGCAGCTCCTTATATAGCTCGCCCATGGAATGGCCTGAGCCAATCAGCTTTGAGTCCGGTTGTCCAATCAGGTTTGGGGGATTTGTGAAGGGTTTTGTACAAACGTCCAACCAAGTTACTTTCATTTTCCCTAGATTTAGCTGTTTTCCCAGTTTTGGGGTTTTTGCCAATTTCCTTCCAATTTTTCCCTACAGAGGGCCACCTGCATATCCAAAATCAGATAAACTCACAATTCTGTGGTTTCTTCTATATAAAATGTAAGAAAGAAATGCCACATGAACTTTCTGTTTTTTTAGCAACTGTAGCCCTGTGGCATCCGATCCCGTCAGATCTCGGAAGCTAAGCAGGGTCGGGCCTGGTTAGTACCTGGATGGGAGACCGCCTGGGAACACCAGAAGCTGTAGGCTTGGGAGAAGGACCTGGCAACCCCCTTCCCAAAAAAATCAATCTGCCATTGAAAACCCTATGCACAGCAGAGAAGCACTGACAATAGTGTTTCCCCTGTTGTACAGAGGGTTGCTATGAGTCAGATACCGACTCGACGGCACCTAACAACAACAACAACAACAACAACTCATTGAACACCTACTGTACACCATGTCCTGTTCTGGACAGTGGGTACATGAGTGAACAAAATATTAAAAAAAAAATAATTCCTGTCCTTGTGGAGCTGAAAGTCTCATGTGAGAATTAGGCACTGAAGGAGACAATAAACTGTGCACACAGAGCAGATCAAAGGATGACAGGTGGTGGTAGTGGAGAAAAAAGGCATCATGGAAGAGTATAAGGAGGTTTGCGAGTTGGACTTTAATTGGAGTAGAGTCAGAGGAGGTAATGTTTGAGTAGGTATTTGGAGATATGTGGACTAGCCACTTTGTGGTGGGGTGAATAGAAAAGAAGCTTCCAGGAGGTAGCAGGAGCAGAGGTCATCCTGTGCTTTCTCTCCGTAGGTAAGAAGAACAGAGAGGAAAGCTGAAGGAGAATGCAGGAGAGGGAGAGAGGAAGAGCTGAGGCCAGAGACAGGTCAGGCGACGCTCTTAGGTCCTTGGAAGGGTTCTGGAAGGTAGAACTCAGGTTATCACACCTTCTAGGGAAGTAGTCTACTACTGAACAGCACTCCTAGTCCCTACTTTTTAAAGTTATATTTTATCTTGAGATAGGGTATTGCTCAGTTGCTCAGGCTGCCTCTGGCAATGAACTCAGGATCCTCCTGCCTCTGCGTCCTGAATAGCTGAGATTGTAGGTGTGTGCCACAGTGCCCAGCTGAGTTTTGGCTTTTGAAAGAGAAATGTGACATGACTTCTTTGAAAGAGTTGCTTTGGCTTCTGGGTGGAGAAAGGGCTGTTGGGGAGCAAAAGAGAGACCAGGAGATCAGATGGGAGGGCTGGATAAGATGGAAATGGTAGAAGTGGGAGAAGTGGTGTGATTTTATATGTTTAGGTATTGGAACTGCCAGTGGGATTTGCTGATGGATGATGTGCAGAGAGTGAGGGAAAGAAGATATGGATGGTGTAGGTTTTATTTATTTATTTATTTATTTTTATTTTTATTTTTTTTGCGGTACTGGGGGTTGAACCCAGGGCCTTGCACCTGCATGCTCTGCAAGTGCTGGACCACTGAGCTGCACCTCAGCCCATTTTTTTTTTTTTTTACTTTTTGAGACAGGGTCTCACTAAATTACGCAGACTCCCTCTGGTCTCCAACTTGCGATCCTCCCGCCTCCGCCTCCCGAGCTGCTGGGATTACAGGCGTGCGCCACCATGCCCGGCCTGATGGTATAGGGTTTTGACTTGATCAACTGAGATATAGAGTTGCCATGGACTGAGATGGAGAAACCTTGGAGCACCAGATTGCAGGTCAGGAGTTAAATTCTGGGCATGTTAAATGTGGGGTGCATGTCAGACCTCTGTGTGAAGATTCCATGTTTGCTGTGGGTTTAGTTTCAGAGATCAAGAGGGCAGTATGGACTGAAGGTGTAAATTTGAGAGTTACACATGTGGCATTAAAACCCTGAGGCTGGATGAGATTGGGAAGAGAAGTGTGGAGAGAGAAGAACTGTCCAGGTTCTGAGTTGTGCCCCAGTTGTGAGTGGTGAGGAACAGCTGGTGTTGGTGATTTGAGCATGTAATTCCTTCTCCAGGTACTTCCTTCCCTGCCTGGGTCACAGTTCTGTGTTAATCTCAGAGTACTCAACTCTGTAATGAATATGGAAATGTAGAAAATAACAGTACTTAGCTTGCTTATGGAAGGATCGTTTATCTTGTGAAATTTTCTCCCTGTGGAAGAAGAGTGCATTTTGGTCCAAACTGGCTCTGCAGAAACATGGGCCTCTCTCAGCATATTACTTGCCTGGGTCTCTTGAGATTTCTTTGGTCTGGGGGTGAGAAAGAGAGGTTATGAAAATTCTGCCTTGTGAGTATACTGAGGATAAAAACAAAGGGCCCAAACACTTATTGTTTATAATTCCACCTCTTGTTTTTCTAGACCCTAAGCCATTTGACATTTTCTTTGTTTTTAATTTTTTATTGCCTATTTTTTGATGGTAATCATGTTTTATTTCTTTTAAGTCAACTTTGGGTATTTTTATATAATTGATAATATTCTCTTATATTGCCATTATTGGTGACTTAGCATTTATTTCATATAAGATTTTCTTACAGATTGATGTATTTATTCTTTACATCGATTTCCAAGTGCCATACAAACAAGAACTTATCTGCCTTTTACTTCATTTTATCCCCAACCCCTAGATACTAGTTTCTGTTATTGTTAGGTGCTCTCAAGTCAGGTCCAATTCATAACCACCCTATGTACAACAGACAAAACACTCCCTGACACTATGCCACACTTGGCACTATTGTCAGTACTTCTCTACTATTCATAGGGTTTTCAGTGGTGGATTGTTTCGGAAGTGGGCTGCCAGGTCCTTCTCCTAAGGCTATAGCATCTGTATTCCAAGGCAGTCTCCCATCTAAGGACTAACCAGGTTGGACCCTGCTTAGCTTCTGAGATTTGACCAGATTGGACGCCAGGGTGGTACAACTGTGGATGAAATACTAGTACATATATGTAGGTATTCAATAAATATTCTTGCATAAATAAGTACTGTAGACACTACTTTGTATGCTTTTCCATTTAGTGTCTTATCACATAATTAAAAATCTTTTAAATATTATGTAGGTGTTTGCATAATAACTTTGTTTTATAGATCTAGCATAATTTGCCTTAGATAAATTATTTTGTTTCTCACATTTAATTACTTCTGTGTTTTATTTCTACAAGAATTAATAATAGTAATGACTCAAGTTAAGGCTCTTAACATGTACTGTCAACAGAAGTATAATAATTTATACTTTTTAAAGTGTAAATTTTAAAAGAGTGCTTTTCTCCTAGAATCTGATCCCTAATGTTGTTTTCTTCTCATTTTTCACTCTCTTCCATTGGCAATCCTAAATTGCTGTTCTATTCTAGACCTTTGATTATCGTGAGGACTGATGATTTGTGATCTCTGCTCCAGGCTAACTCTTCATTTACTGAGATATCTGGAGTTTCCCTCTACCTCCCAAGTTCACCATTTCCAAAAGTATAATTATTATCTTTCCATTAAAACCTGCTCCCTGATGCTCTATTCCCTTTTGAAATAAATGAAGGTACAATCTTTTCAGCACCCAAGAGAAATTATGGAAGTGTTGGTTCTTCTTTTTCCTTAACTAGTTTGTGTATGCCCTTTTACTTCTGTGCCCCTTGCTGCTATCTTGGCTTAAGCTTCTCCCCATCTCTTCTGTGGATGATTGTTATTGTCCTCTTTTGCTTTTTGTATTAATTCCAATACATTACTTATACTGCTCTTGTTTTTACTTTCCTAAGTAAGTTCATGTGTCTGTCAGCTCGTTGTGTTGTGGGGGCTTGCATGTTGCTGTGATGCTGAAAGCTATGCCACTGGTATCACAGATACCAGCAGGGTGACCCATGGTGGACAAGTTTTATCTGAGCTTCCAGACTAAGACAGACTAGGGAGAAGTACCTGGCAGCCCACTCCTGTAGCAGTTAGCCATTGAAAACCCTATGAATAGAGGCGAAGCACTGTCAAATATAATGCCAGAAAATGAGCCCCACAGGCTGGAAGGCATTCAAGAAATAAATGACTAGGAAGAGTTGCCTCCTCAAAGTAGAGTCAACCTTAATGATGAGAATGGAGTGAAGCCCCTGAGACCTTCTTTTGCCAATGTGGCACAGCTCAAAATGAGAAGAAACATAGTGACTGCAAGATTGGGCTCGAACCAAAAGATGATGTGCATGGCACAGTGTTGGATAGTATTTCTTTCTGTGGTACGCAGGGATTGCTATGAATAGGATCCAATTTGACGTCACCTAACAACACCCATGACAAAAAGTAAATTCTGTTCCTTCAGATCTTTCCAGGTGCTTGTAGACTGATGTTTGAACCTTTTATTTGACAGAGGATCTGTGCTCTGCCTGTCTACCCAGCAGTCTCCCTTTGATCATTGCCTAAGGGATTTTCTTTGTCCTCATGCTTAGGTATCTGAAACCCTAGGCATTCTGTTTGCATGTCTTCCTCTTTATACTTTTGTGCTACCTAGAACACAGTTCCTCACTGTTCGTTTAGCACTCATCTTCAGATACAGCTGTGGGAAGACTTTCCCAGTGACAACTTCTTTTCTGTACAACCACTGTTATAAATACTTTGGTGACAGAATATTCAGTATCATTTGTTGAAATAGTTGTATAGGTTTGTATGCTAGGTGGTCTGATTGTTATTTATCTTTGATTCTAATTACCATTGAGACTATTGCAGAAAAGATATTTAGAAAATATTAATTGAACCAATGAATATCTCAGTAGAAACATGCTGTACTTTGAGTTGATATCTTTTTAGTGTTCTTCCTTCTTGCTTCTGTTGGGTATTATTTACCTTCAGTCTGAAGAACTTTAGCATCTTTTGTCGTATGGGTCTGCTCAGCTTTGGTTTATTGAAAAATATATTTATTTTGTCTCCTTTTTCTTAAAATATACTTTTTATTTTACAATAAGTATAGTCTTGCAGGGCTGGGATTTAGCTCAGTTGGTAGAGTGCCGCTCTGCGGTCCCTGAGGTCCCGAGTTCAATTCCCAGCACCGCAAAAATGGGAGAAGGACATGGCAATCCACTCCCGAGACGATCCCAAAACAATCAGCCATTGAAAACTCTATGAGGGTTGCTGTGAGTCAGACGAAACTCATCAGCACCTAACAACAACAACAACAACAACAGTAGTCTTGCAGGAAATTGCAAAAAGTTTACAGAGTCCCAAATACTCTGCATTTTATGGTGACATTTTATAGCTTGTTGTATAATACCAAATTCAGGAAGTTGACATTGGTACATTACTGTTAATATGCCAAATGACCTTAATTCAGTATTCACGATAATTTAAACTGTGTGTGTTTATCCTATGTGTAATAAAGTCTTATGCACTTTTATCACCTCTGTAAATTTGTATAACCACTGCCACAATCCAGATATAATGTTATATATCACTGGAAAGATTGCCTTCTGTTGTTTCTTTGTATTGCCACTCAGCATAGTCTCTTTCCCTGTTCCTTGTTTGCCATCTGTGTTAGATCATTTTCTAAATGCTTTGTACATGTAATCATACAGCATGTTACCTTTTTAGATTTACCCTTGTCATTAAGCAAAGCACGTTTAAGATCTATCCAGATTATTGTGTCAGTATTTCATTCCTTTTCACTGCTGAGTTGTATACCATTGTATATAGATATACCATTGTTTAACTATCCATCCAAACAACCTTTTGGTATTAGGAATAAAGCTGTTAAGAACATTCATCGATGATTTTTGTATGAATGTAAGTTTTCATTTCTCTGGGATAAATACCTATGAGTGTATGATCACCAAGTTGAATGGTAAGTACATATGTAGTTTTATACAAACCTGCTGAACTGTTTTCCTGAGTTCCTGTACCATTTTACATTCCCACCAAGAATGTATGAGTGATCCATTTTCTTTGCATCCACACGAGAAATTGATATTGTCACTCTTTTTTATTTTAAATGTTCTGGCAGTTGTGCAGTGGTATCTTATTGTGATTTAGTTTTATATTTTCCTAGTGGCTAATGATGTTGACTATCTTTTTAACTGCTTATTTGCCTCCCTCTTTGGTGAAATGTTTCTTTATGTGCTATTAATTTCAAAAATGAACAGTTTACATTTTTGCGCTTGTTTTGATATATATATATATATATATATATATATATATATATATATATGTATATTTGGTGGATAAAGAATCCTGTGTGACAGTTGTTTTCCCTGCCCCTTAGCATTCTAAGCGTCATTCCATTCATTGTATTCTGATAAAAGTTAGCCTTCTGGAATCTTGCCCTTATTGCTGTTTTCTGTAAGTAATATGTCTCTTTTTCCTCTGATTGTTTTGAATATTTTCTCTTTGTCTTTAGTTTTTAGTAGTTTAACTTTTATTATAGTTTGAATATGAAGTATCCCCTAAAAGTCTCATGTGTTAAAGTCTTGGTCCCCAGTTGGTAGATTTAATCATTGAGAGGTAGTTGCATCATGAGGACTCGGACTTCATCAATGGACTAATCCATTGATGGATTCATAATTTGATGGCATTCTTGGGAGATGGGGCCTGGTTGGAGGAAATAGGTCACTAGGGTGTGTCTTTGAAGTTGTCTTGTCCCTGGCCACTTCCTGTGTGCTTTATTGCTTCCTGGATGCTGTAACATAACAGCAGTGCTCTGGTAAGTCTTTCTGCCATGATGTACTACTTTACCACAATCCCAGAAACAATAGAACCATACAGAATGAACTAAAATCTCTACAACTGTGAGCCAAAATAAATCTGTTTGTCATTTGTCCCAGTGCCAAAAGAACACAGCTATGACGTGCCTAGGTGTGGTTTTCATTGTATTTATCCTCCTTGAGGTTAATGAAACTTCTTGGATCTGTGGGTTGATGTCCTTCATCTCATTTGAAAAATTCTCACACATTATTTCTTCAGATATTACTTCTGTGCCATTGTCTTTTTCCTTGCCTTCTGGGTTTTTTCATTTATCTTTTCAAGTCATAAAACTTTGTCTGCATCTAGTTTGCTGTTACCTTCACTGAATGAATTCTTTATTTCTGAAATTGTATTATACTTCTAGTTTTTCTGTTTATCTACTTAGTGTTTATTTTACTCTGATGTAATACTTCACCTGTTTATGTTTATCTGTTCATCTTCTCACTGGATCCTTTAGTATGTTTATCATTATGAGTACAACATGGATCATGTTCTTCTCATTGTATCTTGTTATTTTCAGTTGTATGGTGGATGTTGTGTGTAAATTCTTAGAAGAATAAAGACTAACGAATATCTGCCCCCAGCAAAGGGCCTGTCCTTTTTGTTATACTGCTATTGTGGGGTTCTGAGCTGGGACTGGGCTTTGTAGTAGCACTGGTTAGATTCAGTTTACCAGTAGCTTCTCATCTTTTAGGATCAGGACTTTGTGGCAGAGCTTCAGATCTGAGCCCCATCAGGTCCCTGAAGATCTCTTAATGCTTCAAATCCAAGCTACCAACTTTCTGAACAGTAGGAGATCTCTCTTTTGTTTGGTAGCTTGGCTTGAGCGCTTTTGGACACTGGTGACATCTCTTTATTTTCCACTTCCCAGGGGATTTCTCCTGCCCAACCTTTCTTGAGAGGGATTTCTTTCACCTCTCTTGCCTTCTTCCTGGTGTCACACTGCCTGTGCATCTGCAAACATTCACAGGTGCCTGAGAGAGAGGATCTCCCTGCCCTTCTGCCCCATCTCCTGTGCATCACCCATGTGTGGTTGGTGAAGGCCCATAGGAAATAGTTGGCAGATGAGTACAGGCTTGCTGTGTGTTTGGTCTCCTCGGGGTTCTGATTCTTATTTCAGCTCATGTGTGGTCATTAAAAATTTGTTAACAGCTAACATTTTCTTATCCCAGCTGTTGCAGTTTCCTCACCTTTCTGTCATTCTGCTGGGGAAGAACACTGCTGTTCTTTCCTAGGGAGGACTTGTTGATACCTCACATTTACTCTGTTTAGGTTTCTTTGTGTTCTGAGCTAAGTCACAGGGCCAAATGTCTCTGTGTAATGTGATAGATGGACGTCAGAGTTATCATGAGGTTTGATTCATTTGGACAAAATTGACATAGTATTCCTAAAGGCCTCATCTATGAATAGACTGGGAAATTCAAACTTTGTCCCTTAGAAACTTTGTAGTAGTATTCAGCTACCAACTCTTTAGAAGTATTCATTTATTCATTGGAAGTTTTCATAGCCACCTCTGTCATTCTCCATGGGTTCTAAAAAGTACACAAAGTGATACATACAGAGGCGAGTGGCAGAAGCACCAAAACTCGAATGGCTTGACCAGAATTTCTAAAGAGAGAGAATTTGAGGTTTACCTTTAATAGTGGGGTAGGCTGTGAGGTAAGTGTAATGGATGCCAAACAGCTTTGTATTTCCAGAGTTGTCTTCACATTGAGATTATTTCATTTCAGATGAGAGAAGGGCAGGTGGTTGAAAGCATATTCTCTCAAAAGAGATTTTTTGTAGGGTTTGATTGTACCGTGTCCTTAGGCAAGCCTTGACTTCTCTGTTCCCTGGTTCCTTTGTAAATTGTGGATACAAATAGTGTCTACCTCCTAGGGTTGCTGTGAGGATCAGGTGAGAGACAGACATGTAAATCATGTAAGAGGAGTACCTGGTGCAGCAGTGCAGGCTCAGCCAGTGTTAGTGCCCATGTTCCTCCTCTGTTCCTTTCCAGTGCCCTTAGGGCAGATACAGTCCTGCTTAGCTTTTCAGCCCAGTAGAGAATTCAAGATACATATCCCAACTAAAAGAGTGTTTTAAATAAGAAGTCCCAATGCTTATGGGCACTGGGGTGCTCTTTTGTGGGTGGTGAGCATTGGAGGCCTGGCATTGTAGCTCCTCTTTCACAACTTTCATCTCCTTGTGTGGAGTTTTCAGGAAAGAGGGACAAGTGTGTCTGCTCTGCATCACTCATTACTGCCAGGAGGGAACAGTGCCATTGTTTGGTGACTCCTCTCTAGGCTTTCTGCCCTCTTCCTCCCTCCTCCTGCCTTTCCTTGTAGGAAAGTGGTGTAGAGCAGTGTGATTGATGTCTTTGTGGCAGGGTATAGATGACCAGCTTGTGGGTCTCTTAGCTCCAAAATCCTGAGGCTTAAAGTTTATGCAAGAGGGAGGAGCTTATGTTGAAATCTCATGATTTTGTTGGTTTATATAATGACTTCAGTATTTTTAGGTTCAATAACTCATTTTGTTGCTTTCAAATAGATTTTTTAAATTGCTGATACTTTTTATATTAAGAAAAGATTTGAAGTCATTTTTAAAGCATTCAGATTGACAAAAGTGGTACTGAATATCTGTATTTATAATACATGAAAGTTGATATAATTATACAACTTCCATATCTGAATTATAGAGGATTTATCTTAGGAAATTTCCATGGAGTTTAATTTTTCACAGTTGTTGCTAGAGGAGACAAAACCATCTAAGATGTGCTGCACTGCTTTATGATTGCAAGTCTGTTCCTGTCCTGTGTGTAAGTTTGTTGCCACTGTTAATTTCTTTGTGTACTTTTTCTTCTTTCTCTTTCTTTTCTTTTTGTTTATTCTTTTCTTTCTTTTGCCTTCCCTTCTCTTTTCTTTTCTTTTCCTTTCTTTTCCTTCCTTCCTTCCTTTCTCTTCCCCCACCCCTCTCTCTCTTCCTAGGGCCTCACACGTGGTAGGCAAGTGCTCCATCACTGAGCTGCTCCCCCAGACCCTTTTTATTTTTATCTTCAGATAGGATCTTTCTAAGTTGCATAGGCTCCCTCTGGCCTTGAACTTGCGATCCTCCTAGCTCAGCCTCCCAGGTTGCTGGGATTACAGGAGTGTGTCTGGTTCTTTGTGTACTTTCTATGTGGAGTGCTATAGTCATTTACTTATTGTTCCTGTGCTGGAAGTTTCTACAGAGATGAGGTTGGCCTTCGGGGGTAAGAACTCCTCCAGACTTCGAAAGAAGAATGCTGTCAGGTACAGGGGATGATGGAGAGAATAGGACAGATCAGGGTCTTGATGTCCTTATGCCTGCAGGATGATTGATTCTCCTGACATCTTATGTATAATTCAAACTCACAGAAAACTCTCTGAAAGTAAATTATGCTTTCTTCAAATAAAGTAAACCTGAGGAGTTCAGATATCAAAATATCTACTATTTGGACTGTATACTTTTCTTTGTCTTTTCAGTGGGTAAATTGGCCATCACTATTTGTGGCAATAAAAGAATGTATCATCTGATACATTGGTCACTTGCCATGAACGTCCATGTTGTCATCTGGAGACAGATTGTTGTCATCATCATAACCTCACAGAGAGGGAGAAAGAAGGCATGTCAGCCCCACACACAAATGGAATGACATCAGCACTTCTTGCTGAGAATGTCCAGGCAAAGCTGCCAGGAATGGCGCTGTGCTTTTCTGCCAACAGTCGCAGAGGAGTAATAGCTGCTGTTCATGAAATGCCTCTGTCACCTTACTGTGTCCTTTGCCCACAATAGCTTATCTTCTCATCTCTTCACGCTTTGAGGGGAGGTATTTTTGGCCATAGTTTTACAGGTGGGAGAAAGAGGCTGACAGGGGTATGACTTCCCCAAAGTCCAGGGTGTGTGCTGGTGGACCAGGCATGGAACACAGATCTCTGAAGCCCTCATGTCTATTCACTATCCTTAACCATGCAGCCTCCGAGCCTCAGGAAATGTCTGTTGAAGATTGTATTGGACGCTGTTAATGAAATGATTCCTGCTACTTAATCAGAGAGGGGATTTAATGCTGGAAATATTTTCAGTAGTAATGAGTTATATTCTAGGTGACTAGAAATTTACGTTCATTTCCAGAAGGTGATTGTTTTTCCTTGTTATTATTTGTTTTTATCTTGTAAAGTGTAGTATTCCTCTAGTGCGATATTGAATGATTTAGCTTTCTGATCACTTAGATATATGAGTTAGGGTTTGACTAGAGGTTCAGGAAAACTGGATATAGACATGTTGTAAAATGTGATTGTCATATTTGTCACTCATTTGAGCACACAGAGTCCCCTCTTATGGACCCATTTGTGCTAGTCACCATCACCACACTTTTTCTTCAGGGAGGAGAAAAAACCTGAAGTTCCTAGTTGAAATGGACAAGAAATCATTATGTTAGGTTTAGTGTTATAGCTAGCCATGAAATATAGTTTGGTTCTAGAATATGTAAAAATTGTCATGCTAATAATGGGAAAAAACATCTCTGCAGTGAAGCACTTAATACTTTGCTATTTCCATCTGTTACTGTATAGATTTCCTAAGTATATTTGTGTAGTTATGTAATCATTTTATTTATTTTCCTTTGTCCAAATTTAAGAGTCAGCGTACTTATTGAAACATTTAGTTTCCATATAGGGATTCCTGATAAGGTTATGACTTAATCCATCAGTGTCCAGGAGGTTGTGAATGTGGTATTTTAAGGAAGGGTATTTGTCACCCATTTTGAAGTATGAGTTTGAAGAGGAAGGAGGTAAGGGTCGTGGAGAGCTGAGAGTAAAATTGCCACTAGGGCTGTCCTTACTTTTGTCTTTCTCCTGAAGCAGTAGTGGAAGTGCAGGTCTCCAGGTGTAAGAAGACGATAAAAAGAGGCTCAGCTCATCCTCTGGCCAAATGATTCAGCAGCCTCACTGTGTTCACAGGTGGAACTTCAATAATGTGCAATGTGTAGACAGGCTGGACAGTCAGGTTCAAGAGAGTCAGAGGTGGGGCAGGCAGTTAAAGTGAGAGAGTAAAGTGAGAGCACCTGAATGGGCACCAGATAAATATTCAGGAATCAGTGTAGGTCAACTCAAGGAAATAAAAACAAGGACAAGCAGTGGGCCAGGTGTAGTAAGCAACATAGTCACAAACCAGGGTTAATATGTAGGTAGGGAAGAGCAGCAGAGACTCCAAAGCTGTCGAACATGTGAGGTGCTTAACCATAGTTAAGGGATCCTCTTTTGTGCTTATTTATGAGGGTATGTGAATGACTTTAGAGGTTTTCTAATTGGGGCTCAGGGTATAAACTAAGTGGTACAGCACTTTCCTAGCAAGTGAAAGGAAGGCTGATTGTACTATCCCTAGATCTAAAGAAAAAAAAAAAGACAAAAAACAAAACAGAAACAAACATCCCCCCAAAAAACCAAAAACCCCAAACTCCTTCCCACCAAACAAAAGAAAACAATCCACCTAACAGATTTTTCTGGGTGGAACCATGAAGGTGGAGCCAAAGCTAAGGTTAATACCATAATTTGGTAGTAGAGGTTAGAGAGAAACATTTGTCTATTAGATTATTCTTGGACAGGTGGCCTCGTAAACAGCAATTTAATGTATGCCTGTTACATGCTATTTTTCTAGATGCTAAGAAATACACAGTTCTTACCCTCAAGGGACTTCTGATTGAGTAGATAAGGCAAAGTGCAGTCCTCCAAAGGCAAACCACAGTGAAGAGCAGTGAGTGCTGGGTGTCACCTGGGCACTGAGTTCCTCTGGAGTCCCCAGTCTCTAGGAGGGGGTGACTCACCTGAAGGAGGTGGTTCCCCAGTGTAGTGAGGAAGACACAGGGAATCAGAGAAAGGTGATTTGGATGAGTGTGTGAGTTCTGAATGGGTCTTTCCACTCTTTGAGTCTGTTTCCTAGTTTGTTAGAGTTAAAACTAATTCCCCTCTTGCTGGTATCAGGGTTGTTGTGGATTAAATGAGATGATTTATGTGTAAGTCCTTTGTAATGCACCTTGGATTCAAATGGAAGTTAATAATAATTCACCATTTGTAAGGGGGAGCCTGTTGGATAACAGCTTTGTTTCAATCCTGCCATCACTTATAAATGAGATGGTACTCTTCCAATCAGAGTCCTTTAATGAAGGTCATGATTAATGTGGAGGAGATGAGTCAGGAGACTGTTTTTAAGGTTAGTTTATGTCTGAGATTTCACGTAGGAGCTTGTAAATACATAATATTGAAAATGTTTAATATGTATCTGAAGTGTTTTACATTTTTTGTTAATAAAAAGAGGAAATGTATTTGAAGAGTATGTAACTGAGCTGTGAAAAAATGGGAGTCCATTTAGTAGCAAAGTTATGTGAGACACCCATTTTGCATTCTGAAACAGGCTATTTTTAGCATCTCTTTGAATCAAGGATGACTTCTAGTTCCAGGATTCAGTAATTAAAACAGAGAAAAATATTAAGTAGTTTAGGCAAGAAAATATTTCACTCGGATTGGGTCTGATTCATGGTTTAAACTATTATTTTCAAGGACTTCCCTGGTAGCCATTGGTTTATTGTCTCTGTAGGGTCAAGAGCAATAGGAAAAGTGCTGCCAGATTAGTCAAGAACATGATGTCCTACTTTTTAAAACAGGGAAATTTAAAAAATTCCAGAGTTCTGGGATTTCTTACCTGGCACGTCTGTATGTTATCTGCACAATTCTGGACAAAGGTTCAGGGACCCCGTGGCCTCACCCTGCTTTTCCTATTCTCAACTCTATTCTCATTCATGTCCATCCTCTGAACCCTGTCCTCTGTCCCCTGTCATGCCTGCTGCAGTTTTTAGGCTGCCTCTGAGTATTGCTAAAGAAAACTGCCTATTGATGCCAACTAGTACCAGTCCATATTTGTCTTTAATGATCATAGATTGTTCCATAATGTTGCTTAACAGCTTTTCTCCTTGTTTCTAGTCAGCAGTCTTCCTTCAAGCTGGAAGCCTTATTTATTATCATCTTTTTATGCCAATTACAAAGAAGCTCATTCACTGTTTGGTTGAATGAAAACAACTGTTCTGTTGGTTCACATTCTCATGCTTTTTGCATGTGCAGCACTTAAAAGTGGTGGTCACAGAGTCAGTGCAAGGTCACTGAGCACAAGGCATGTTGAACTTTCTCTGGCTGAACTAGGTCAAAGGGGTGCATTGAGTTTTTTTTCTTTTTTTCACCTAGGCATTTTTGAGAAATCTCACTTATTTGACAAATGTTTTTTGAGTATTATCTGTGTACCAAAGTGCTGGGAATTAAAAAAGAAAGAAAGAAAAAGAATTGTCACAATGAAGAGTGAGTTAGGGGTCAAAAAAGTATTGGTAATTGCAGATGGCTGTCCAGGGCCAGACCTGTCTACCAGAAGATAAAAAACCAAAAAAAAAAAAAAAAAAAAAAAAAAAAAAAAAAACCCACACAACAAAAAAACCCCCTTTAGCTGGAATATGTAGGCAGAAACATCAGACAGTTACATAATCCATTTATCTGCTTTCCTTTGAAAACCAACTATATTTGCTATGGATATCTGACCATTTTCACCCTCTAAATTCTTTGGTCTCCCGCAGTTCAGATCTTTTTGTTGTGGTAATGAATAACTAGGCAAATTTAAGACCAGAATCAAGCTCGAGCTTCTGAAATCATCTCAGTTTTAGGTTTTGTGTGCTTGTTTGCTCTTTAGTTGTTTTTTTCCTGGACACATGTTGATTGAGAAGTTGCTGTGAAGTCCTTCGGGGATGATACTGGCATGCGGTGACCTTGACCTCACTCTGGAGGATTGCAGAGTCTGGTGGGGTAGTCCTTGGTGGTCTTGATAGTTGGTACCTGGGGGTGCATGGACAGTGATTCGTGCTTTTTCTTGCTTGTTACGGTGTGCTGAGGCCAGCTCTTCCTGTGCATGAGCTCATTTAATTCTCTCAGTCTCATCTTTGTAGCCAGGGAAGCTTAGGTTTAGAACTGCCTGGAGTCTCCCCAGGTGTAAGTAGGGAAGACAGTGTGAACTCAGGGCTGGCTCAAGAGTCACAGCACTGTAGCATTCTGTGTGGTGGACACAGAAAAGGGGGATGTGGACATAGCCAGGGTAGCTGAGCAGTGTTTTGCAGCAGATGTGGCTTTCTGGTTTGCTCACTCATCAAAAATGAGTCTGAATGCCTAGGAAGCTGCAAACAAATATAGATAATGTCTGTATGTGGCCTGCTGGGGCTGGGACGTGCTGATGTGAAGTGGGATGGGGGGTCACCCTAGCGAGGTAGCTGGCATCCTGGAAGGAAGGCCTGTGGATCTTGTTCCCAGGAATTGGACATTACTGTAGTGCTTCAGGGTGGTGTGCACCGCATGTGGCAGGCAAGGTTAGGGACCCAAGATCAACCAACTGGACACGTGCTGTGAGAGGAACTGGTGGTATGACCAGAAAGAATGTGGGCCTTCCTAGCAAGCACATCATGAACAGCTTCAGCCCTGCCTCAGATCCTGGGAAGCTGGCAGAGTTGTGGGGTTCTGTAGACTCTGGTTTCATTGGGCAGAACAGGAAGCCCTGGTTTGAAGTTAGAGGCTGTGGGCTTTCACTGTGTTCAAAGCGTTATTTCAGATAGTGATGCTTAACAACCAGAGTTACTTACTAATCATGAACTCCTTCTGCCTCAACATGCTCAAGAGAAGTGGACAGGAGCTGGTGGAGGGGAGCCCTCACTAAGTAGGGGGTGTGTTTCCCGGGAGATGGATGGGCAATGCGCACACTCTTCAGGAGCAAGCTCTGCATCTGCAGCTCAATGGCACAGTGTTCAGATGGTGATGAGCATTTATCTTGACACTAACTTTGCATACTCTGTGCATCTCAAAGGACAGAAAGTCTCGCTTGCTGTCACTGTTCCACATGCCAATTTTAGATCTTTCTTGTTTACTGCAGCTGGAACTGGTCTTTCACAGCACTCTGCCCACCTCTCTCTGATGCTTAGCACTTTCCAACTTGTGATGTAGTATCTTCTTGTAAGTAGCTTCACCTTTGTCTGATTCATGGTTTCATTCCTAATACAGTAGTAGGAGGCCAGTGCCAAAGGACAGAACTACAACAAATTTAGTTTAAAGATGTAATTGGCTTTTATTTGTAATTCTAGAATCAGACAACACTTGTATAAAATCAGTATGAGTGTTCCCATGAACTAAGCAGAAGAGGTTGGATTTACAGGCAGGAAAGGGTTGAAGACAGCAGAAATAAAGAATGAAGAGTGGATTGGTTGCTTCAGTTACTTTTGTGTGTGTGTGTGTGTGTGTGTGTGTGTGTGTGTGTGTGTGTGTGTGGTACTGGGGAGTTGAACCCAGGGCCTCACTCAAATGTTTTGCAAGCACTGTACCACTGAGCTGTACCCCAAGCCCATTTTTTACTGTTCTGTCTTGAGACAGTCTTGCTAAATTAAGCAGGCTGCCTCTGACCTTGAACTTGTGATCCTCCTGCCTCCCTCTTGCAAGTCGCTGGGATTACAGGTGTGGGCTGGCATGCTTGGCTCAAAGTTACTTTTTTTTTAAACCTTAAAACAGAGGAAACTATCATGCTGGCCCAGGTAAACTGGTCTTCTTTTGATTGGTTGATGGGAATGTCTTATTTTCTGGAAAACTGGCCCAGATCAGTTTTTGTAAAACTGGTCCATACTCAGTTTACTTACATAGCACCCAGCATGAGTGACTCCATTTTGGTTTGGTCTGGTCAGCTTGGGTCTAATGCAGGATCTCAGTCCAAAAAAGCAGCCTCCGATGCTCTTTGTTTAATAGTAGTAAATATTTAATAAATCCAGTGCCCAGGCCTTTATCTGGGCATTTGATTCTCTGGCCAGGAACTGTTAGTCCAAAGGTATGGGCCAGCCCTGGATCTCTGCAAAGTCCTATTATATCAGGAATTGACTGTTCTTTCTTTATATTTTACTAGGCAGTTATTGTTCTTTAAATGGAAAAGGAAGAAAATATTGTTTTAAGACCCTTATATTTAGGTCTGTGATAAAGAAATTTGAGTGTATAAAGTATTCAAAACTGGAAGAACTAATATAGTTTTACTGATTGTTAAATTAAAAGTGCACCTAGCTGAGAAGGTAATATATGTAGCTGTTTAGGGAATATTAGCTAAGGTCATTTTCATTTTAACTCATACCAGTATCCTTTCTGTTACTCATTTTATATTTATTAGTGTTTGTTCACCACCAATGAAATAAAAGCTTGTAGAGGCAAGGCCCTTGTCCTATTACTTGACGTTGTCTTTGCCTCACTGTCTCCTTAACAGTTCATCTATGAACTGAATTGAATGGGGGAGGGGTAGCTAAATTTGTTTATACTAGATCTGATGTAAAAGATCCAGTCCTGCTAGTGCAATGAGGAATTGAAACTAAGATAACCTGAGACCGTCAGGAGAAACACAGAGATTGCTGTCGTGCCAGACATATGTTTCATGTTAAAATGTCATATCTAACATTCTTAGGAGATATATTTCTCTGAAGCTAATAGTGGCCACATGTTGTGTAAAGTATATTAGTCTTGTGAATAGAAGTTTATATGTGATATAGTTTAGAACATTGACATGATCTTGTAGATGGAATGTATAATTTGAGTCTTGTTAAGGACATGGTGTTGGGAAAGGAATTGGGAAAACAGCTATATCTAGATGGAGCATTTGCAAATTGTGTAATGCTAGCTTCTGATTTCTGGAAAACTGGAATTTGGAAGCTTAAGAGAGATGGCAATGACAAAAATAGTAAACAAATCCAAATACAATCAGATTAGAGAATATTGGCAGATTAACAGCGAGTTATTTAGACACCACCAGTTCTCAGGTTAAGCATTTTCATGTCACAAAATTCATTATTTCCTATTGACTTTAAATGTCATGGATAAGATTAATGGGTTTATTATTAGGAAAATTTTTATTATCATTGACTTTGCAAAGTGCCCTATAGATAAGAGCAAAGTGAACATGAGAAATATACAGTGAAATGCATGTATGAAAATGTCATAATGAGACCCATTAAGTTGTACATTTAAAAAGTACCAATAAAAAATTTAGAAATATAAAGTGCCCTATAGAAAAATTAAATATTTCATGAGATAAATTCAGTTATCTTTCACATCAGCATACAGATGAGTAAACGGAATTTAATTTGTATTGCTTATGAAGCGAATAGCCTGACATGTATTTGGAATTACCCAAACTCATGTGGGTTGTTATAAAAACTGGGCCCTTCCTCCCCTCCCTTTCTTCCTTTTAGAAAAAAAATTTTTTTTTTAACTGGGAGATTATTTATCCTGGCTTGATTTTGGTCTATGTTTATTCCCTAAATTGTGACTTGCTGTGGGTTCCTGGTGTACTTTTTTTTTCTTTTTTCACTGAATAGTATTTAAGAAATTTTTATTTAGTGGTAGTATTTTAGCACTTATACTGAGTCTTGGAGAAAGCATGAGCAAATTCAATGCCACTATATTAAGAGCATTATTCAGATCCTAGATGGATGGTAAAGGATAGATATACCTTTGATGAGATTTTAGAAGGAGGGAATTCCTTAAAGATCACCCAGTTTGTTCCTTTGTTCATTGATTGGTTCATTCTTCTAGTCAACAAATATTTGAGTGTCTGTCTGCTTTTCATCATAGTATTTTCTCAGGTATTGGCAATAAGACCTTCAATCCAAGTCTGTTGAGCCAAATGCCTGAGAAGGTATTATCCTGCATAGTAGGCACTAGTCATGTGGCTGTTGCTTAAATTGGCATTAATTAAAAAGAAATAAAATTGAAAATTCAGTTTCTCAGTTATATTAGCTTCATTTTCAGCACTCAGCACAGGGCTCCTTGTGTCTGGCAGCTGCCCTGTTCACACTGTCACCTGTGGAACTTCCATCACTGCAGGAAGCTCAGCTGGCCCAGTGCCTCAGAGTATTCCTCTACTTCACACTCTGGGAGGGGGCTCCTCATCCTCTTCCACTTCCCACCCAATTCCTAAATTGCTCAGATTTCTTCCCTTTAGAAGATCCTCCCTCCTCTTAATTTAGGTATCTGTCATCTGAATTAAGGTTCAAATTCAGTATCCATTTCTGGGAGGCCTTCCTTTTGCAGCTGCCTTCTAGAAGCAGTCCCCCTGCCTCATTCTGTTTACACCATGTGTAACCTCTGTTCCAGTCCTGGTCCCACAGGACACCAGTTGCTTGATTATATCCACCTTTTCTTCTGGTAGACCGAGAGGGGGATACAGGATGGGCTTTGGATGCCCATGCTACCTGACAGGTAACAGTAAAAATGCCTTTGTTGAGCTGATAGAAATGGGTGGATGAAAGAGGATGCAGCAGGTTGCATTCTGAAGACTAGAGACAGTTTGGGTGCCTGGAAACTGGAAGAGAGGTGGCAATTCCTTGCAGGGGGTGGGAAATTACAGGGTAGCTGTGCTCTCTGATGATAGCCACAGGGGGCTTCTGTTGACACCACTCAGTTTAACCCTGGCCATAAGCAGAATTGAAATTATGGTGTTATAGGTAAATATGTGCACCTGAGTTGGCAGTACTGCTCCTCTTTGTTGTGGTGCTGTGTTGCACACTTAATATCCTTGACCTGTAACATCTAAGGACTTAAAGTACGCTTTTAACTGTGAGATGAGATTATGTTCAAAAAATCTAGTTAATTCTTCAAGACTCTTATGGCTTCTGACTTATGTTAGAAATGTTAGCAGCTCAATAGGAAAGAAAAATGGGTATGTCTCCAAAAGGAGGCAGCACAATATAGTTAAGTACAGTGATTCTATAATCAGATTCATCCTGATACTTCTTTTTCCCAGTGTGCGCTCCTGGGCAAGTGACCTTCTGATCCTCAAGTTCGTCATTTTAATGGAGCTGCTACCTGCCTCTGAAGACTAAATCAAATGTATGTGAGATGTCAGCACTATGACTGGTACTGACTAAAGCATTTACCAAATAATGTTGTTGTTGTTGGGTACCCTTGAGTTAAGTCCGACTCATAGTAACCCTCATAGGGTTTTCAGTGGCTCATTGCTTCAGGATTCCTTTGGGAATGGATTGCCACATCTGTCTCCTGTTTTTGTGGTGCTGGGCATCAAACCTGGATCCTTAGATTGTGAAGAGCAACACTCTACCAACTGGGTTAAAACCCAGCTCTACCAAATAATGTTGTGTTTTTGTTAGGTACCCTCAAGTCGAGTCTGACTCATAGTGACCCTATGTACAACAGAGGAAATACTACCCAACACTATGCCATGCCTGGCACTACGTCAGTGCTTCTCTGTTATTCATAGGGTTTTCAATGGTTGGTTGTTTTGGGAGTGGGCTGCTGGGTCCTTCTCCCTACCAAATAATAGCTAATAATAAAAGTAGTAATTCCATAGCCTTTCATACCAGTGGGAGAATTCCTAATCATAAATGATCACCCAAAACACATGATAGTGGACACTTTCTTTGCCCTTAGCACAATTAACTAGACATAACCATTTCTAAAGTGAAGGGTAATAATACTGTTTCCTCTCAGAATCATCAACTCAAATCAACTGAACTGGTAGAGGTAAAATGAGGCCTGGGTAGTATAACACCCAAGGATAATTTTCTGCATTTGTAAGTGTGATGATGACTTATTGCAGATTACTTAGGAAAAAACTTAAAATCAATAGCATACTGTATAGCTTCTCCTAAGGAAGAGAAAGAAAGCTGTGTATTGCTTTTGATTTATTTTTTCTTTTTTTTTTTTTTTTTTTTTTTTTTTTTTTTTTTTTTTTTTTTTTTTTTTTTTTTTTTTTTTTTTTTTGTGGTACTGGGGGTTGAACCTAGGGCCTCATGCTTGCATTCTCTGTAAGTGCTGGACCACTGAGCTGCACCCTCAGTCCATTTTTTTTTTACTTTTTTTTGAGATAGGGTCTCACTAAGTTACGCAGACTGCCTCTGGTCTCGAACTTGTGATCCTCCTGTCTCCGCCTCCCAAGCTGCTGGGATTACAGGCGTGCACCACTGCTCCTGGCTGCTTTTGATTTTAAGTAAGCAAAATAGGGCATGTATAAAATAAGAGTAACACTGGACAATCATTCTATTTTTAAAAAATATATATTTCAAAAAAGATGGTGGCAGTCTTAACTGTGTGGATCCTCAAAATCTACTTAATTATATATTATTTATGGGTCTTCAATAATTCATTTTGGTAGGCTGAAAGTTGCTTGTTTTCCATATGGAAATGGCATGAGTTCTGCCTTCCCATGCCTGGACTGCCTTTTCCAAGCCTCACTCCCCAAAGCTATTTGGTATATTCCATGCCACTTTTAGGCTACTTTGGTCTTACTTTCTTGCACCTACCTTATTGCATTAAAATTACCTGCATTTATCTGTCACCCAGTTTCCTTCATGAGTAGTAATTTTCTTATTCAGTTTTGTGTGTTCAGTGTTTAAAGAGGAGCTGATTTATACAAGATGCTTGGTAAAGTTTTGGTGAATGAATGAATGCCTATTTACAAAATTTTTCTGTATATATTCTTTCAAGTAAAGCATAACTATGAGCAGGAAACTATATCAAACTTTACCTTTTGGCTGTAGCATGTTACTAAACAGTGTCAGATTGCTCTGTAGCCTGTCTGCTAATACTCAGTTATCCTGCAAATACTTTATAGGGTCTGTTCAGCAGTTATAAAGTCTTCCTTACTGCTTTATTCCTATATATGCTACTGAAATATTTCTAACCTGGTAATCAAGACTATAATTAAATTTAAATATTATTGTGGGAAAAATTAATTCAAAGGCTCTAATCAGTTACAGTTCTCATATAAATGATTGGTATTATTTGATTCATTTTGTAGGTAGTCACAAAGCTTAAAAGTGCATGTATTACTGTTGAGTAAATGAAGTGAGTACTTTGAAGACACCTATATGTACTTCACTTTTTCTGCCATTTAGCTGTTATCAACTATGAGTCCTTAAAGTTCATTTTAGAGAATTGGGAGTTGGAATTATACAGGAATTCACACACCATTTTAGCTTCTCACTTAAACTAGTTAAAAAGGGAACTTGTTCTGGGATTAGGGCTCCCTTAGTGAAATTGTTGAAATGTACAATTTAAATTTAAAGCTTTGTTGAAGAGTCAGAAGCATTTGGCATACTGGTATTTAATGTTTATTTTATCTTTTCCTTTTAGTTTTACTTTTGATTGCTGTTACTACTGATACCTGAACAAAAGTGGTAATGCTATCTGAGGAAGATCTCTGCAACCTGTAACTCAACAATTACTTGGTAAGAGTGTGTGCCTTTTACCATTAAAACCATTCAATTTTGATAACTTTGTAGTCTATAAATTTAATTGGAACTAGAATTGCATAAAACATTTAAATATCTTTGAATATTTAATAGTCAATATTAACATATTTTAGTATATTATTAATAACATAATATTTAAGAACTTTTGATCCTCATTAACAGTTCAGAACTTTGAAAGAGAAAAAATATGACCTGATAGATTCATTTCATACTTTTTTGTGGAAAAAGCACATATGGCTATCTTGTTTATGACTTATTATACTGAGATCTCATCATCTTCCTGTTATATGTTTTTTTCCATTTGCTTTTCTGAATCTTGCTCATAATGAATGGGTGTGAGAATTCAAGATTTAAAAACTTAAAGCTAGTCAATTTTATTGTAATTTCTGGACTGAAGTGGTGGTAATTCCAACCATGGCTAAAATGAGGTTTTAAAATTATTTATCTTTAAGGTATAATTGAGGACTGGTGAGATATATCAGCCTAGTAGGGCAGGTTGTTCGTTTGAGCTTCACTTTCCTTGTGTGCAAAATAATATCATCTGTCTTGCTTGTTTTTTATAGAGTTGTAAAAATAAAATGGGATGATACATGTGGAATTCTCTTTTCTTCTTAATCTTTTTTATTTCTTTTTTTAAGTGTAGGGAGAGAATAACAAATCTTTTGGTTTTGAAATGGAATTGAGAGGAAACATAAGGTAGTAGAAAGGATGCTCTGTGAGGTGCTGAAAGATCTTATGTCTAAATCTGTCTCACTTTGACCTTGGGCATATCATTACACTGATTTACCATAGGAAAATTGACTTTGATTTCCATACTTTGCCTTTACAGGTGGTTTTTCAGGAACATGTGTGTTCTTTAACTATAATGGAATTAAGCTAGAAATCAGCATCACGTATTTAGGAAATCCCCAAATACTTAGAAATCAATGATAGCATTCTGAAAACTCATGGATAAAAGAGGAAGTCACAAAGGAAATTAGAAAATACTTTTAATTTAATGTAAATTAAAGCCCAATATGTTATAATGTTTGGGATACATCGAAGGCACTACTTTAAGGGAAAAGTTATAGTTTAAATGCATATGTTAGAAAACAAGAGTTTCAAAACAGCCATTTAAACTTTCAGTATAAGAAATCAGAAACTAAAGAGCAAATTAAACCCAGAACAAGAAGAGGAAAGAAGTAACAAAGAATCAGTGAAATGGAAAGTAATGGAACAAAAAAGTAGAAAAAAAGTCATTGAAACCAAAAACTAGTTTTTCGAGATAAAATTGATAACCCTGTAGTCACACTAATCAAAAATGAAGAAAGAGAAAACAGAAATTCCCATTACCAGAAAAGAAAGTGGGATCTTCACTACAGATCCTACATATATTAAAAGTATAATAAGGGAATATTATAAATGATTTAATGCTAATACATTTGATAATGTAAATAAGTGACCACATTCTATCAAAGACACAAGCTACCAAAATGCCCTCAAGAAGAAATGGATAACCTGAATAACTTCAGAGAAATTAAAATGGTAGTTAAAAATTCATCCACAAAGATAGCTCTAAGCTTACATGGCCTCACTGGTGAACTCTACCTATCTTTGATACCAGTTGTACACAGACTCTTCAGAAAATGTTGTTGGTTGCCTTTGAGTTGTGTCCAACTCATAGCGACCCTTATAATGGCTGATTGTTTTATGTTTTGGGATTGCCTGGGGAGTGGATTGCCAGTCCTCCTCCCATTTTTGCAGTGCTGGGAATCAAACTTGGGACCTCAGAGACTGCAGAGCAGCACTCTACCAACTGAGCTAAATCCTAGCCCTCTTCAGAAAATAGAAGGGAGGAAATGTAAGCTTGTATTTTATTGTTGTTGTTAGGTGCCATTGAGTTATGTCCCACTCATAGCGACTCTCACAGGGTTCTCAATGGCTGATTGTTTCAGGATTGCCTCGGGAGTGGATTGCCATGTTCTTCTCCCATTTTTGTGGTGTTGGAAATCGAACCCAGGACCTCAGAGACAGCAGAGCAGTGCTGTACCAACTGAGCTAAATCTCAGACCAAGCTTGTATTTTAGGAGGACAGTGTTCTGATAAAAAAAAAAATAAAGATATCACTCAATAAAATATTAGTAAATTGAATACCAGCTAATGCTGTTGGACCAAATCTGGCTACTTGCCCTTGACAGCCCAGTTAAGTCAGGAGAAAAGATGTTGAGGTGAGGAAGGCCACTTTGTTGCAAAAACCAGCAAGAGAAGTTAGAGGACTCTTGCCACAAAGGCTCTCTCATTTGGAAGCCAATTAAGATCCTTTGTTTTTTTTCCCTCTGCACTTGGGGTTGAACCCAGGGTCCTGCACATACTTTGCAAGTACTTTGCCACTGGGCTGCACCTCTGTTTTTTATTTTTAATTTTGAGTCAAGGTCTCCTTAAGTTACACAGGTTGCCTCTGGCTTCAAACTCATGTTCCTTCTGCCTCAGCCACATGAGTTGCTGGGATTATAGATGTGTGCCACCATGCCATATGTCTAGAGTGGTTTTTATAGGTACATGATTCACATCTGATCCTTATTGCCCAGTCATGACATATTTTTCAGTTCTTCAAGTCTCAGAAACAAAAGCCATTATTTCCTCAGTCTATTCTTGCCACTGATTCCTGACAAGCTAGCAGTGGGTAGAAGCCCCAAGGCCTTCTTACTGATCACTAAAGTCCAGGCAATGAGAGGAAGCATCCTTACTGTTCAGTCTCAGTTATCTACTACAAACCTCCAGTAATGAACAAAAGCATCCTTAATGCTTGGCTTCATTAATGTGAGAAGTGTAATATATCATGACTAAATGCTATTTATTGCAGGAGTCCAGGACTGGTTCAGCATTTGAAGAGCAATGTAATTTACAATATTAACAGAATAAATAATAGAATTTTAAAAACTCTTGTGATCATCCCAATAGATGCAAAGAAAGCATCTAACATTATTGATCATCCATTCATGATAAAAACTCAGAAAATACAATAGAAAGAACACTCTCAGAAAACTAGGAATTGGAAAGTACTTCCTCACCTTGATAACCGTATCTATGAATCCTACAATTAATATTATAATTATTGGTAAAAGACTACTTTCACCTTACATTTGTTGTTGTTACGTACCATCAAGTCTGACTCATAGCTACCCTGTGCGCAAAAGACAAACACTCCTGATACTGTGTATGCCCAGCACTATTGTCAGTGCTTCTCTGCTATATATAGTGTTCAATGGCTGATTGTTTTGTGGATGGATTCTCAAGTCCTTAACCTGTAGCACCTGGTATTCCTAGGTGGTCTCCCATCCAAGGACTAATCTGGGCACTATCATTTTTATTCAACATTGTACTTGAGATTCATAAAGAAAGAAAAAGAAATAAAAATCATCCAGACAGGAAAAAAAGAAATAGATTCACAATTCTCTTAGCAAGGGAGCCTAAGAAATGTAGAGTTAGCCTTCTGGCTTCCGATATAGGGGAGAGGATAGAAGGAGATGGAAATGGATGCTAATTCCTGTATACATTGTATAGTCTATTTTCATGTGTATGCATGTGTGGTTATTATCTGAAAGTCTTAAAAGCAATGCAACATGTGTACCTGAGGTTTTAAATCACCATTTCTTTTAAGGTTAGAAGTAGGCATCATATATTGGGGGAATTTTAGCATTTTAGTATTTTCTTCTTTCTGCTAATATAACTGGGAAAGCTGTGGGTGGCACTTAAAAGGTAGACGTTAATTTAAACTCTATTAAATAGCTTTTTGTTTTTAATTTAAAGAGGACATCTGAAACCATGTTACGATGTCTTCTTAAATTCCAAGAGAGCAAATAAGTTTATTTGTGAAATGTTTTACAAGTATCAGGTAGCTTTGGATGAGTTAAAATTATTTGTGTGCTTGCTCTCTATGCGTTAGGGTAAATTGACATGTTTTATATAACATCTCTTGATTTCTGCTCAGTAATTCCCAAATGTTTCCTTTTTTTTTTTTTTTTTTTTTTTTTTTTTTTTTTTTTGAAGAGTTGTAGTAAGGAGTTGAGGAAATCTGATGCCTGGTGTAGTTACCTGATAACACCTCCAGTGTCTCTGGATGATTTTCCTAGAATTATTTCTAAGTTGTTTATAATGAAACAGTTTTTCAGTCTGAGTAGGATGTTTAGAAATGTAAACAAATACATGCTTTAATAACTGTGCACCTTTCTGTCTCAATGACACATTATTGTCCATGTCAGTTGGTGCTGAGAACCTGGTATGGTGGTAACTGGTATATAGAGTGGGAATTTAGGAGTTAACAGGTAATACTGAGTTCAAATGCAAAAGCATACATACAGGTTTATGCTTTTGTATAAAATCTGTTACCAGTCAGCTCAGAGTTTTTTCCATAAAATTGAAAAGGCAAAGTACACCTCCCTTAGGGTTACAGCTTTGAACTTTGAGTGACAGTGGCTCTCAGCTCTTAGTGTTAGCAGCTCTGGGCTCTGAGTGCCAGTAGCTCTCAGCAGCTAGTGCTCCCAGCTTTCCAGCTGCTCTTGGCAGTCCTCCTAGCAGCTTTCAGCAGCTCTCTACAGCTCGCAGCCACCAGAGCCAGAAGCTCGCTCAGCAACTCTCTGGCTGCTAAGTATTCACAGGAACAGCAGCCCTTGGTGTTACCAGCTCTTAGTGCAACTACCTCCGCCCGCTTTACTCAAGACAGGTATCAGAATCAGGCAGTAAAGCCATCTGAACAAGTATTCTTTGGGGCCTGTGCTGCAGCACAAGGGGGCATGGCATGGGTGGAGGTTATGAAGATGTGAGGAGCGCTGCTTTCTATAGACAAGAAGGGCAGCCCACCAATGTGCACTGTCTCCTACCAGCTAACTGCAGACTTTCTGCACAGTCCTGACCGTCTGCCAGGTGTACTGGACTTGTCTGTCCTGGCTGTCATGGAAAGGGGAGGTGCTCCTCATAGGCCAGAGCAGGTGCATGTGAAGTGGATATAGTGTGGTGGCGACGCCTGTAGTGGCTTTGAGGCAGAATCATCTGAAGCAGCTGTGGCCAAGACAAAATCTCCAGAGGTAATCACAGGGAATCCAGTGCAGCCAGAGCTAAAGTGAAAGTCTTTCTTGGTAATCATGATACCCCAGATGGTTGCCATAGCAACCAGAGAAGCATTAGTGTCTGGATCTGGCCACCATGGCTTTCATGATGGCAGTGTAGCTAGGTTCCTGAAGCAGCAGCGGTGGCATCCTCAGGCCATGGAGAAGTGGTAGCAGGGGCTGAGGTGGTTCTGGCAGCTGCAGACACAGAAGTCCTGAAGTCATAGCCAAGGTTCCCAGTAGGCTGCAGGAGTGATGATTACAGCTCCAGCTGGGCAAGGGGCCTTTGGGATGACAGCAGCAACTCCTGATCTGTGCCTGGGCAAGCATTGCTGAATGACCACCCATTAGGATGGTGATGGCAGGTGGCCAGATGTGGAGGAGGGCTGTGTGGGTGAACCATTTCTGCAACTCCTGACAGTTTCTGGAAAAGTATGTTGAAAACATTCCAAAAGCAAGGATAAAATGTGCAAAAGTGTGTATTAATGATGTTCTGGTTAGAAAGAACTTTTGGCTGTGTATCATCCACAGAGGATATAAACCTTGATACTGTAGAGAAACCGAGATTCAATCTAAAGTTAGCATCCTTCTCCAGTAAACTCAATCAAGTGCTTACTTTGGCCAGTGCGTTTACATGGAAAAAGAAAAGGGAAAATCTTCCCTTGAGGAGTTCACACCCTCCTAATCTGTCTCAAATCCACTTCAGTCCTTGAGTCTCAGTTCCCTCATCTGTGAAAAGGAGGATGATAATCTTGGGAATCTGCTGGCATCATTAGAGTTAATATTCAAAGTGTGTCAGATAGTGGACTTGGGAATGGAGACTCAAATGAGGAGCTTTGCTGGAAAAACAAGACTTTGGCATCTGATAGAACTGGGTTTGAATATAGGTTCTTACATATACTAGTTATGTCACTTTGGGTAAATTACTTAACCTGTTTGCACAATGTTAAATGGGAGTAATTCCAAATTCTAAAATCATTGTAGGATATGATATAAAATGCTTATGTAAAATGTTCTCATAATTCAGCATATTCAGCAATGATTGACTACTATTAGCTTTATGATTTTGATTTTTGGTTGATTTTCTATTGCTACCCAGTAATCCTGACTGCCCCTTTCTTTTATGGTGATCACTATTTATATGTCGGGATATGTTTAGAGAATAGAACTGATAGATGCCAGAGTTGGAGGTCTTGATACCAAGTATATAGGTTGTACATTACAGATATTTTACTATCTAGTATTTCTTTTCCTGCTTTCATGGTTCAAAGAACTAGGTATAGTTAAACTGGGTGCTGTGGCACATGCCTGTAATCACAGCAACTCAGGAGGCTGAGGCAGGAGGATCATGAGTCCCAGGCCCGAGGGAGCCTGTGCAACTTAGGAGCTCCCAACTTAGCAAGAACTTATCTCAAAATAAAAAGAGGGCTGGGAGTACAGCCTAGTGGTAGAGCACTTACCTAGCATGCACAAGGCCCTGGATTCAACCCCGTAGTAAAAAATTCGATGTAGTTAATTAAAAGAATCATTTTAACTTATATTTGCTTTCTTTCATGAATGTAATTTCTAATTGCTGAAAATACCATCACGATGTTTCTTCTTTATAAAAACACAGAAACCTAAGCTCGGTACCATCCGTGCTGGTAGATCACACATTTCTACTGCCATTTTACCTTGCCCTGTTTTATTACATTCATTCATATAAAATTGCCAGTACCTGATCAATTAATCAACAAAAACAGCGATTTGGCAGCTGGGTAGGTTATACCTCTGTGGTAAAGGGCATGCATAGGATGTATGAGACCCTGGGTTCAGTCTTTAGGTTGACCAAAAAAAAAAAAAATTGTTGACTTTCTATGATTCCACTTCCTGTTTTAGGGACTGGTGAAGGTGTTTTCTTTACACATTTGGCATATCATTCAATTTTTTGTTTTGTTTGGTTTGGTTTTTTTGAGACAGGGTTTCACTAGTAGCCTGGTGATCTGCTTCAGCCTCCTGAGTGCTAGGATTACAGGCATTCACCACTATTCCTGACTAGTTTTGTATTTTATGATTTATTGTTTACCCTCAGAATTTAAATAGATTTTTAATGCATTTATATTTTCTTTTGTGATGTATCTGTCATTCTCACATAATTGATACACAGAAGTTAGGCACAGAAAAATGTGACCTCTTTTCTTAATAAAAGAAGGACATAGCAATTGTAAGACTTGTAATTTATGGTAAACTAGATGATTAGAAACAAAAACTAGAGCTTTCTGAGAATTAATTGGATAGGAAGAGGTCATAGGTCCTAACAGATTCTGAGTACTTGAAAATTCTTTGTGAATTTTCAAATTCTTTGAGATCAGTATTTTGTGGAAAGTCAGATCTCTCTAGCAAGTGTTAAAATACTCTTGATGGTGTTAGCTTCAGAACACATTGATATGTTGTTGTTGTTGTTGTTGTTAGGTGCCGTGGAGTCGGTGTCTGACTCATAGCGACCCTCATAGGGTTTTCAATGGCTGACTGTTTCGGGATTGCCTTGGGAGTGGATTGTCAGGTCCTTCTCCCATTTTTGCGGTGCTGGGAATTGAACTCGGGACCTCAGAGACTACAGCGCAGCACTCTACCAACTAAATCCCAGCCATTATTGATATAGAGTTTTTAATCTAATTCACACCTTTTACACAGTTTTAGGGCTTAGAAAATCAGATATAAATTAGAATCTCATGCTGTTTGAGAGCTCACCACCTTGCATCCAATCTACATGCAATTCAATCCTCATCTGATTTTGTACCCTTCTAAAACTGTTAAAGTTTACAACTATACCACCCTGGCATCCAATCTCATCAGATCTCGGAAGCTAAGTAGGGTCTGGCCTGGTTAGTCCTTGGATGGGAAACTGCCTGGGAATATTGAGTCCTGTAGTCTTGGAAGAAGGACCCAACAGCCCACTCCAGAAACAGTCATTGAAAACCCTGTAAATAGCAGAGAAGCACTGACAGTAGTGCAGGGCATGGCACAGTGTTGGATAATGTTTTGTTCTGTTGTACCTAGGGTTGCAATGAGTTGGATCTGACTCCATGGCACCTAACAACAACAACAAACTATTAAAAGGATGCAGATTAGATTTGAGAATAAAAGGTATTTTACATTGTAAAAATAGTGCAGCTTTTGGTAAATTTTAAGTTGTCTTTATAAAATATAGATTTTATTTTTATTGTATCTTGAATAAGGAGCTAAAGGTTTTAATTTTATTTAAGAGCATTAGTTTAACAAATATTCAGTGTGCATTATAAATAATAATAATGTCATAAGCCACTTGTGAGCTTTCCAGACTGATGTTAGTGCTGATGAATGGCATCTTCTTCCTATCCAATAAGAAGAGAGTAAGTTACAAATTTTAATTTGTAAGGAAAAAATTTATTTTTTAATATAAGTACTATCTTGTATGTGTTCTACTTTATAGATTTTGGGGAGCTTTGAGATATTCATCTTACTGAAGCTAATCTGTTTATTTATTATTTATTTAGTGGTACTGGAGGGTTAAACTCAGACTGTCATGCATGCTATGCAAGTGCTCTACCACTGAGCTGCACCCTCAGCCCATTTTTGACTTTTATTTTGAGACAGGGTCTCACTAAGTTACGCAGGCTACCTCTGGCCTTGAACTTGGGATCTTTCTGTTTCTGCCTCCTAAGTCTCTGGGATTATAGGGATGAGCCACTATACCTGGTGTATCTGTATTTTAAGTAAAAATCTTATTAGAGTCTTCAATAACTTACCCCGTGACTAGCTCTTAAAGAATCTGAGGCTTTGGTTGACTACACCATCTGCTTGTTTGGTTGTTGTGCTAGATTGCCAGGCATCTTGAGGAAGAGCTATTGGGGATCAGACTGTTTTAACAAATGCACTCTGACTAGGTTAGTGGAACAAATTCTCTTCAGATGAGGGAATTATCCAGGAGGAAGACTTTCCGTAGGAATTTAGTTAGTATTTCTGTTTGCTGTTTCTGTTGTGCTCCTTAACTGTGGATTTTTATAGTACTCTTTTAGATATGTGCCTGACTAGTTGCTAAATTTATCTTTCAAGTCTTGTTTTCTTATGCACAATGTCTAGTTGTGTGACTGTGGCTTATAGTTCAACCCCAGTATAAGGGGGTTGACCTCAGGGCCTCATGCATACTGGGCAAGTGCTACACCAATGAGCTGCATTCCTATCCCTTTTTGATTTTTTATTTTGATACAAAGTTTCTCTAAGTTGCATAGGCTGCCTCTGGCCTCGAACTCCTGATCCTTCTGCCTCAGCCTCCTGAATGGCTGGGATTACAGGTGTGTGTGCACCATAGTTCTTGGCCTAGATGTACTTGTACTTGACTGTCATGTAGGCATATGGCTTGGATCTGGAATGTCCCCCAAAGGCTCATGTGTTGAAGGCTTGGTATCCAGCTGTTAGCACTATTGGGAAATGATGGACACTTTAGGAGCTGGGCCCAGTGGAGGAAGTAGATCATTGCAAGGCATGCCCTTTTAAGAGTATAGTGAGACTTGGCCCCTTCCCCTTTTGCCCTTTGCTTCTTAGCTGCCATGAGGTGAGTAGTTTCCCCTGCTGTTTACTGCCCACCATGATGTATTGCCTTGCCACAGGCCCAAAGGCAACAGGGCCCAGTGAATGAACATGGACTGCAACTTGGGAAACAGTGAGCCAAAATAAATCCTTCCTCTTTTTACGTTGATTTTCTCAGGCTTTTTTCACAGGAATGGAAAACTGATTAACTTAACATGTAAATACAGCAGTACCTTGGCACTTGACCACACCACAGTCCATTTCAGAAGTGCCCATCAGTTTGAGTGCTGAGCATATTTTTCCCATAAGAAATAATGTAAATGTATTTATCGGTTCAGTACCATACTAAATGGCTAATTGAGACACATATATGGCACTCACCTTGGAAGCAAGAATGGCCAGACTGCATCTTACATATTTCGCACATGTAGTCAGGAGAGATCAATCCCTGGAGAAGGGCATCATGTTTGGGAGAGTGGCAGGTCAACGCAAAAGAGGAAAACCTTCCACCAGATGGATTGACACAGTGTCTGCAACAATGGGCTTAAACATAAATAAGATCGTTTGCCTGGCACAGAATTGGCAAGTATTTCGATCTGCTGTACATAGATAGGGTCACTATGAGTCAGACTCAACTCGATGGCACCTAACAACAACAACAATACTTAGCAATTTTTGTTGTTAGGTGCCGTTGAGTCGGTATCCGACTCATAGCGACCCTCTGTACAACAGGGGAAACACTATTGTCAGTGCTTCTCTGCTGTTCATAGGGTTTTCAATGGCAGATTGATTTTTGGGAGGGGGTTGCCAGGTCCTTCTCCCAAGCCTACAGCTTCTGGTGTTCCCAGGCGTTCTCCCATCCAGGTACTAACCAGGCCCGACCCTGCTTAGC
>VMDO01001199.1:0-224529 GCA_007922755.1 Pedetes capensis | reverse complement strand
ACCAGGAAGGAAAAAAAAAAAAAAAAAAACAGTGCCAGAACAGCATCTCTTCACAGCTTTGTCTGTCTTTGCTCTCTTTTACGTCCACACTGAACTTCTGCCTTACACCTGTTGGTGGCCACACGGTGATTACAGAAAATCACTGAACAAAAAGTGTCAGGTCCCAAAAGCCAAAGCTACGTTCAGTCACAATGATCCCTGGTAGGTCTGGAGCTGTCGGAACAGGGTATCTGATTATAGCTGCCCTCCTGTCACGTGTGCCTGCAGCCATAGCACCCTGGCATCCGATCCCGCGTGATCTCTGATCTTGGAAGCTAAGCAGGATCGGCCTGGTTAGTCCTTGGATGGGAGACCACCTGGGAACACCAGGTGCTGCAGGCTAGGGAGAAGGACCTGGCAATCCATTCCCTAAAAATGCTGCCATTGAAAACCCTATGAATGGCAGAGAAGCACTCACGGTGGTAGGCGTTGCACAGTGTCGGAGAGTATTTCGTTCTGTTGTACGATGGGTTGCTATGAGTCAGACTCGACAACACCAAAAAACAACATATCATGTGTCCCCATGTGTCTGTCAGCTTATTGTGCTGTGGTGCTAAAAGCTATGCCACTGGTGTTTCAGATACCAGCAGGGCCACCCATGGTGGATAGGTTTCAGCTGAGCTCCCAGAATAAGACTAGGGAGAAGGCCCCGACAGCCCACTTCCAAAACAATTAGCCATTGAAAACCCTGTGAATCACAGAGGAGTACTGTGAAACACAGTGCTGGAAAATGAGGCCCCCCAGGCTGGAAGACCTTTAAAAGAGGACTAGGGAAGAGTTGCCTCAAAGTAGAGTTGACTTTAACAATGGGAGTGGAGGAGAGCCACGGGGACTACCTTTTGCTAATGTGGCTCGACTCAAAATGAGAAGTACAGTGGCTGCAACAGTGGGCTCCAACATAAAAAGATCGTGTGCGTGGCAGTGTTGGGTAGGGTTTCATACTGTTGTACGTAGGGTTGCTCTGAATCAGATCTGACTCAACAGCACTTAACAACATATCAAGTATTTAAATGTTATATCATTTGGAGTTTTTATATAGTGTTTTTCCTTAACCCCACATGGGCAACTAGCAGGCACATTTGAAATGATCTGACAGCCCTTGCCCTTTTTTTTTTTTCCCCCTGTGCTAGAGAGCAACACAGGCTGGGATTTAGCTCAGTTGGTAGAGAGCTGTGCTGCAGTCTCTGAGGTCCTGAGTTCAATTCTCAGCACTGCAAAAATTGGAGAAGGGCCTGGCAATCCACTCCCAAGGCAATCCCGGAACAGTCAGCCATTGAAAACCCTATGAGGGTCTCTATGAGTTGGATACTGACTCGACAGCACCTAACAACACCAGAGAGCAACACCAGGGCCTCACACACACTAAACAAGCACTCTGCGCTGAATGACACCCCATTCTTGACACTAACCTTTAAGAAAAAGATGAGGAGGGAGGAAAACCCCAATAACATGAAACCACCCAAATCATGGCAGGTACCTAGGTAGCCTGGTTCAGCGGGGACCTGGAAAAGAACAGATCGGGTTTAAGAGAGCGCCCTGCTGAAATGTGACTCGACCCTGCTCGCCCTGTCTCGGCTTTCTGCTCCCACAGGCGTGCCTGCCGTGAGTCCATCCAGGGTCTGTTCCTCATGTCCTGTCTTACTGGTTTATGACTTTTGCCCACACAGGAATCCACAGCTCTAGAACAGAGGGCCCCCAGATCACCCACAAACTCACCAAGGCAGGGAGTTTCTTCCCTGCCCTCCCTGGGACTGAAGAGGAAATAGAACAAGAGGCAGACACACCTGGATTCAGGCACTTCCCTGCCTGCAGCCCAAAAGTTCATCTTCTTTTGCAGGAGGTTTCAGGCAAATTCTGAATGCATATGGGTGTGCAGGCACATAGGGAGACAGCCCGCACCCCAGACGGGCCGCTGGGATGAGCTGCTTCAGACAGGTAGTTTTGGACCCCGGGCAGGATCCATCTAGGAGAAGCCCAAGGGGTCTTCACGTGCAAAACCTTGGTGTCAGAGACAGGGAAGAGGCCTGTTACACCCCATGGGGAGGGGGAAGGTCCGGGAAGCTGTAGGACTGGGCAGCTTGTGTGGGAAGCGTTGCTTTTTTCCCCAGAGGGGCATTTTGGGGGAAGTGAATAAAATCGTAGAGGAAAGCAAATTCTGTGACCAGTTATGAAAAAGCATTCCTTAGAACCCAAATCAGGGCTGGGACTTAGCTCAGTGGGTAGAGCGCTGCGCTGCAGTCTCTGAGATCCCGAGTTCAATTCCCAGCACGGCAAAAATGGGAGAAGGGCCTGGCAATCCACTCCCAAGGCAATCCCGATACAGTCAGCCATTGAAAACCCTATGAGGGTCGCTATGAATCGGATACCGACTCGACAGCACCTAACAACAACAACAACATAACCCAAATCAGGGACTGGGATTTAGCTCAGTTGGTAGAGCACTGCTCTGCAGTCTCTGGGGTCCTGAGTTTGATTCCCAGCACCGCAAAAGTGGGAGAAGGATGTGGTAACCCGCTCCCGAGGCAATCCTGAAACAGTCAGCTGTTGAAAACCCTCTGAGGGTCACTATGAGTCAGACACGACTCCACGGCACCTAACATCAACAACAACATAACCCAAATCAGAAAAGGTTTGCATCTAATAGTAAGCATGTGGCAAATACGGAGATACCATACAAGATGGGGATGCTGCTGTTTGGTTCTGTTACGGGCGATTCCTTCCCTGAGGTGTGAATTGCATCCATCCTGTTGAGTCTGGCTGCAGGTGTGCGCCCAGACTTCCCTTCCACCCCTCCACTGTGCCCCCAGGTACGGTCCGTCCCCAGCCTTGGGTGTGGAAGGCAGAGGTTTACCCTCCTGGAAGGGGCAGGTGTGGAGGTGAGAGACGAGGACACAGCTGTAGGCCTGCTATAAGTTTGCTTCCTTCTATAAAAGTGAGATCAGGCCAGGTGTGGTGGCGCACGCCTATCATCCCAGCGGCTCGGGAGGCAGAGGCAGGAGGATGGCAAGTTTGAGACAAGAGGCGTCTGTGTAACATAGCGAGACCCTATCTCAAAAAAGTAAGAAAATGGGCTGGGGGTGCAGCTCAGTGGTCCAGCACTTGCAGAGCATGCAGGCGCGAGGCCCTGGGTTCAACCCCAAGTACTGCAAAAGAAGAGAGAGAGAGAGAGAGAGAGATCAAATGGCAGCCACACTGGACGCTGTTTCACTCGGAGGTTCTCACCTACAGCCCTTTCTCTTCCAGGGAGCAGCTTCCCGGAGGTGGTCCCCTGCTGCTGCTGCATCCTGCTGCCTGTGTCCTGGGCTGGACATGGCCCCTACAGGAGCCTCGGCTGGGTGGGATCCCTGGCACAGGGCACTCAGCCCCTTCCTGCCTTTCCCACCCTCTGCCCCACGTGTCCTTAAATCATGACTGGTAACTCTTAGGAGGGAGGGAGGGTCTCTGATGTGCTGGCTCTGTCCCACTAGCCCAGCCCCGGCCCCTCCTCCCGGGCCTGCACCCTAGAGGAAAAGCGGGGCACTGCCTACCAACCAGGCCACCACGGCAGACAGACGAAAGCCCCTCACTTTGGATGGCCATGGGCTCATCTTTGCATTGTACAGACTTCAGGAAATTACTGGCAGCTATTTAAATATCCTGTCCCCAAAGAGAAATAGGTTTTCTCTAAAGAAAACTAAAAAACCACCTAGGCACAGTGGCTCAAGGATGGTGAGTTTGAGGCCAGAGGCAGCCTACGAAACCTAGGGAGACCCTGAGTCAAAAAATAAATAAATAGCCAGGTGCCGTGGCACATGCCTGTAATCCCAGCAACTCGAGGAGGTGGAGGCAGGAGGATCGCAAGTTCAAGAGCAGAGGCAGCCTGCATGACTTAGCGAGACCCTGTCTCAAAAATTTAAAAAAATGGGCTGGGGGCGCAGCTCAGTGGTCCAGCACTTGCAAAGCATGCAGGCACGAGGACCTGGGTTCAACCCCAAGTACCAAAATAAATAGATAAATAAATAAATAAATAGAGCAGCACAGTGGCAGAGCACTTATAAGGTATGTGTGAGGCTCTGGGTTCAACCCCCAAGTACCACCAAAAAAAAGAAGGAAGAAAGAAAAGGAAGGACAGAGGGGAGGGAAGATGAGAAGGTCCTCCTCCTTCTGTAGCTGCTGACTAGGGTGGGGGGGGAAGCCACCCGGGAGTGCTGGTGCAGGGTGCTCCCGCAGTTCCGCCTGCAGCCGCTGGGGACTGTGGCACTGAGACTGCACACATCGCTTGTGACCACTAGGAGTCCCTCGGGTGACCCATCAGGAGCCCACCTAGCGATGGAAGGCCTAGATGGGAAGGGGCCAGTCGCTGGGTCTCCTTGGCCACCTGTGTGTGCCTGTCTGCGAGAGCTAGAGCAGGCCTGCTCATCTGCACCCATGGGACAGGTGGCAGAACTGGCCCTCCTGCTTGGCCGCCTGGGCGGGTACACCCTGGACCCCCATCCACGGAGCCTGAGGATCCTTGACTACTTGCCAGCTCTCGTCGGCTCCTCTTCAGATGCTGTTCCACCTCAGTGGGCTCTACGATGCCCTGTATCTCCTAGCCACGCTCCTGACCATCACATACAAAAGTAAGTTGCAAGCGCGAGGCCCGCAGAGGAGCCCCTGCCGCCACACCGGCTGGCCTGAGTTCCGGCTGTACCCGTCCCCAGGTCAGGCCTTCAGCTATCCGTGTCCCTGCCTGGTCCTCGATCTGACTCTGTTGCTTCTGATGGGGATTCTGGAGGCAGCCCGGCTGTACCTGGGTGAGTTGGCTATGGAGCCACAAAGAGCTTGTGGTCAGAGGTGCCATCTTAAATATTCCGAGCCTTTAAATATTAATTGCTTTATAGTTTGGTTCTTGGAGACGTTTTCCCTCAGACTGCTCCAGCAGATGCTCTGCAGCGTCACCTTACAGTGTCATTAAATATTAACTGTCCATTCAGAAGCTTCGTCCGAGGGCCAGGAGGCACTGATGACGTCGCAGCATCTGGAAGCACAGTCTGCGGCAGCACTGAGATCAGCCCTCAGAGCCGGAGCTCTAGAACACTCCTCAGCACCCACCGTCCCCCACCCCCATTGGCCTGGAGCATCCTGTCAGGTCCACAAAGGGCCATGGGCCCAGCCTCCCCCACCTAGCTTGGGGCCCCATCCGCCACTACCTCAGGCGGCCCCTGTTGCCCTGCTCCCTCGTTCTTTAGCAATACTGTTCCCTCGAGGATGCATTCTCGTCTAGGACTCAAGGGCGCAGAAGGGAAGCCTGGGAATCCCCCCCACAGAGCGGACCACTGCGACCAGCTCCTGGCCTGGCCTCCAGCCTTTGCTGCACACGTGTGCAGAGCCCATCTGTTTTCCAAACAGGACCATCCCATGGACACTGCCCTGCCTCAGAGAATAAGAGCCAGTGTGTCCAGGCACACTGTGCCGGCTGGGCTTCGACCTCGGGTCCTGGAGCATGCTCCCCCGCCACCGCGACACCTGTGCACTGTACAGGGAAGCCAGCCTGCCCTCCCTCTCCTTCGCAGGCCCAGGCCCCCTCATGTTGTATGGCAATTCCTCACTACCTGTCCTAGTTGGGCCAGGGCCTCTGGCAGCTGCAGACAGTGCTAGAACTGCCACGCTGGCCCACGAGGCGGTGGTGCCCTAAGGGAACAAGGCTGCAGTTTTATAGATGGGGGCCCAGCCAGCCACTCTTTAGGGGCCATTACCATTGGACTTTCCCTAAGCACCTGGCATACCGCAGGCCCTTGGGGCACTCCAGGCAGCAGGGGTCACCTGGTGGCAGTGTTGCACCAGCATTTCCATGACTGACTCATTTGCTTGTACAATGTGCAGTTTTGGTTTTTATAAGGATTCACGAAATTTTCCAGAACTGGCCTACCTCAGCCCAGAGTGAAATGCTCTAGGAAGTTTTAAACAAAATCCCTTTAATCCCACTTGGAGTTAGGAAAAGGTGGCAGGAACCCATAATTTTCAGAGCCAGACTTTCTCTGACTCTCACAGCTGGCTCTCGGTCTTGGGGTGGCGCGGTGGGCTGTTTCCCTGTGTCCTGTGTGTTTGTGCCAGCCCTCAGCAGCCGTGACGTCCAGGGCCAGACAGTGGAGCTGGGCTCCCGCAGACCCTGCCTCACCCTTGTTTGCTCTGTTCCCCAGGTGTGAAGGGCAACCTGACAGAAGCCGAGGGCCCCCTGGCCACCAGCCTGGCCCTCACAGCTGGCAGTAGCCTCCTCTCTGTCCACTTCCTGCTCTGGCAGACTCTGGTGCTGTGGGTGGACCTAGTCCTCAGCGCAGCTCTCCTAGTGCTGCACGGCCTGGAGGCCACCCTGCAGGTGGTAGCCATCGCCTCCTTCATCAGGTAGCCATGCCAGGAGAGCCTGCAGAGCTGCCTGGCCCCTGCTGCTCGACGAGGCAGCCGTCTTTCCTGAGGAGCGGGAGAGTTCACCTCGGGAGCAGGAGCCACAGTGGAACAAACTGTTGAGGGCTGGGTGTGGAGAACAGCCCTGGAGCAGGGGCCTGTGACGGGGCCACTGACACCAGGGCCCCGAGCAGGGCAGCACCCTTCAGAGCAGGCTGCCTGCAGGGTGGCCCCACCACTCCACCCTGTCTTCCGCAGGGAAGCCTCATTCTGACGGTCTCCACGGTGTCCTCCAGGAGAGCTCAGCCACCACGCCACTCACCCTGTGTTTTCTCACACAGCCGTTCTGGGCACTGCGTGGCGTTCACACGGGGGGGGGGGCTCCCACGCCAGGCACGTCTGAGAGCTCCCCACACTCTGCTGCCAGTCCCACGCCCGGCCCAGGCCACTCCAGAGCTGCATGGTGGAGGCCTGTGAGCCAGTGCCCCAGGCTGACTCCCCTCAGGCCAGCCTGGGCAGAATGGTGCACTCTGGTTTCCCAGGGAAAACAAAAGGCCCATCAGCTGTGTGTTGAGGTGTCTTCACCCTGGCCACACTCCATTCCTCTCGGAAGGTTCTAGAGATCCAGAGTAGGAAGGCCACCAGTGGGAGGAAGTGTCTGAACCACAGTCCCCTGAACTTCAGCAACCGTTAGAGTCAGTTCTGAATGAATTCCAGCTCATCTCTGGGTTTTTTTGTTTTTGTTTTTGTTTTTGTTTTTTTTTTGATTCCCAGACCTACTGTTACCACTCCTTAAAAAGTATTTAAGCAGATTTTTACAGTAGCTTTCCTTTATTTGTTCCTGTTTTGTGTTTTCTGTATTGAGAATAACATTACGTTCAAACATTTCATTTTCTCTTCTCTTTTGAAAATAAACGTTTATACCATTATGATTTTTTTCTTGATTACGGTCACCTACCTCCTCCGGGGTCCAGTACAAAAGAGTCCACCCCCCTTGCCTCTTGCATGACCCCATCCTGGGACTAATCCTCTGGCCTAACTGCCCTCCACCCCCACACCTGCCCAGACTGCGGGGACATCCAAGGGCCAGGGTGTGCTCATGGGTACCTGTCCTTACCCAGGGCTCCTTAGCTGGACTTAGGTGGCCATGGGGAATATCAGGGCGGCCTGGAGACCTCCCCCTCCCCCTTGTGCCCCACAGCAGAGCTTCCCAGGCAGGCAGGGAGAGGTCCCTGCTCCCAGAGCACCCGGGGCCACCTGCTTCTGGGTGCACAGAGTGGGCTGAGTACCCGCCCTGCAGAGATAGATCGTGGTCACCTGCTCCACAGGCACCATGGCCCCAGCTGCACGCAACCCACCTGGACTGCCTCAGGATGCAGCTGAGCACTGGTTTGGGGAGTGTGGAGAACCCCTCCTGGTGTCCGCTGCAGTGCAGTTCCCTCTTCTGGCCCACTCCTGGCTCCGCCCAGAAGGGTGAGGGCCGGGTGAGTGCCTGTGCCTCCCTGTGCACAGCTGAGTATCTGACACTTCTGTGCTGGGCCAGGCAGGGTCATCCACGGAGCAGGACTGGGCAAGTTCTGTGGGATCGGATACACAGGCTGCGAGCCAGGAAGCCTGGCCTTTGCTGGGCTCAGGCAGGCACCAAGGCCACTTCCTGTCACCCCTCCACCCAGCTCCCCTGTGCCATCCCGTGTGCAGGTCAGGGACAGGCCAGAGGACAGTGCGGCTGGCATTCAGAGCAGAGCCCCCTCCCTGGGAAGTGCTGTGTCTCAGCCCAGTGCCAACAAGCCAGGGCCTGGCCTCCTGGGCCTGCAGCCTGGGACCCTGCTTTCCCGCCAGCACCCCAGGAACAATGACTGAGGCTCATGGGTTCCTGCATGTGCTGGGGTCTCCTACAGGGCCGGGCCTGCTCTCACCCCCTTCACTTCCTATCTGCCAGGCACCCAGTGTTAGCTCTCTGTGGGCACTGTACCTGCTCAGGGAGGTCAGACGGGCTGGGATGGGCAGGAGAAGGACCGGGCCAGAGGTGCACAGGAGGGGCTTCAAGGGCCGCTCCCCCAGGCCACTCGGGCCAGGCTGTGGGGCCCTGGCTGGGTCCTACCTCTGCCCCCCACGCAGACTGAAGCCTCAGCCCCAGTGTCCTGGGCACCAAGCTGGCCATGGAAGGGGGGAAGAAGTTCTGCTCCTGAGCCACCTGCAGCTGGGGACGACTGGAGAGGCAGGGCTTCGACCTCCCCAGGGCTGTCGCTGCGGGCTGGCCCAGGACCAGCCTGCTGCCCAGGTGGGCTTGCGGGAGCCGCCTCGAGTTGATTGGGGACCGCGGGGAGCACAGCGAGGGCAGGTGGAGGCGCAGCTGGGTGAGGGAGGGGCGTCCGGGCCCGCCCCGCTGCCCGGTGACTCGGTAACCTGTCGCTCAGGTTCCTCCTCTCCCGGCCCCGCCCGGCCCCGCCGAGGTCCCGCCTGCCAGTGGAGATCAAGCGCCACTGCCGAAGGGCGGACTGACGGGCGGACGGCCGCACTGATCGGTGGACGGTCCACAGGCGGGAGACGGCTGCGGGGGAGCAGGTGAGTGCCCCCGCCAAGGATCTTGCCCGCCTGGGCCTCAGTTTCCCCGGGTCGCATGGGACGCTGGGCTCGGGCCCCGGGACCCGGGGGCCAAGTGCGGGGTTTGAAGGGCCACCTGGCGTGGGGCGCCTGCCACAGCTGAACGAGGATCCAGGGGTGGTGGGAGAAGGCGAGGCGCAGGGGAGGCCAGCTGAGCCCTGGTTTGTGGGCAGCGGGGACTGCTGGGCACGTGGGGGCCAGGAGGCGGCGGGTGACGCCGATCGGCCTCCCCCAGGCTCTCGGCCAGGGCACCAGTCCGCTGTGGCCGGCCTGCCCCGTCGTCCAGGGCGGCGCCCGTGTGCGCGCATATTTTTAAGCCAGCGCTGTGTGACTCACCCTCCCTTCCCTGACCCGGCCTGGCCCTGGGGCCTGGCAGGGGGAGTCCCTGGGGTGAGGGAGGGGCTTCTCTCTGCCTGGAGCAGGTCGGTCCTCCTCCAGGGCCTGGCCCTTGGGCGCAGGACCCCTCCGCAGTAGCTGGTCCTTCCTGGGTGTCAGAGCCCAGAGGAAACCCAGTTGCCGGGAAGCATCCGGCTGGGTCAGGCTCCAGGTCAGAGCAGGGGCGTGGAGTTTCAGGGAGGGGCCCTGGGTAGGCCTGATCCAGGAAGGTGTCTCGCAGGGGCGTCCCCTGTGGGTGGGGAGGGTCCCCGCTCTTCGCAGTCCTCCTGGCTGCGCAAGGAGACAGGGCCCCCTGCCAACAGCCATTCCTCTCCGTTGCCCCTCCGCGCCCACCCAGACCAGGGTGGCCCAGCGCTCCTGCCCAGTCCTGTCTCCTTGGCCCTCCCAGGCTGGGGGTCTCCTCAAGTGCACCCACCCTTTCCCCAACCAAAGCTCTCCAGGTTCTCCCCCGCCTCCACCCTCCTACCTGACGGGCTCTCCCCTAAACTACATTCCTAGAGCTTCCTCACAGCCAGGGCCTGAGGGGCTCCCCCATCCCAGGGCCTCACCCAGCTCCCACAGGGTTGCCCAGGAGCCCCAGTGACTCAGCTGACCCCTCCCCAAGGTCACTCAGTGTGTGAAGCTGGAATTTGAACTTGGAGCCGTTCCCCCGCCCTCCCTGCCCTGCTGGGACCTCCTCCCACTCCAGGCCCAACCCACCAGGCACCAGGCATGCCAGGCCCTCCCTTCACACCCAGAAAGTGGCCACGGTGGAACCAAAGTGCAGCTGGAGCCAAGGGTCCCCAGGGCCCCTGGGGCAGGGTGAGGCCGCTCGTCTCCACCCCATCTGGGCTCAGAGACCCCCCCTGATCCTCCTTAGCTGAGGAAGCCCCAGGCTCGGTCCTCCTGCAGGCCCCAAAGTCCCCCCGACCTTGGGCTGCAGGTCCCAGCCTGTGTCTGTGTGCCGCAGGCCTGGGTCTGGGCCGTTTGTTTTGCCCAGGTGTGTGTACCTGGCCCACGTGCCTGGAGCCTTGGTTGGGCCGGCCAGGAATCCCATTAGCAAACACTCAGACTCACCCTCTGAGGTCACGAGCATTCCGGACATTCTCCACGGATAGGTGGACTCAGGAATCTGGCAGAGCCTCCTCTGGCAGGCCAGGACCCTGGGCCTCGTGGGGAAGGGGTGTGGCAGGAGCCAGGCCAAGGCCCCCCGGACCCCCACACTTCCTGGGAGGGCTCCCTACAGGACTGGTCAGACCAGAAAGTGTCGCGGTGCTCCAGGCCTGGCCCCGGCCCTCCAGACCAGCACCCCAGCTGGTGGCCCCACCTCGGCAGACCCAGATGCTGAAACCAGGAGGGACGGCTCTGCTGGTGACATCTGCCAGGAGGTGGACAGTGTGTGGACCCAGCACCCCAAGGGAGCTGGCCTCCCACAGAGCCTCAAAATGACAGCCAGAGACGCTGTCCTCCTGCCCCTCCAAGGACATGAGGACAGCCCAGCACTGGAGGGCCCATAGGGCACAGCCCTCACGCAGTGCTAGGTGGCTCAAGCCACCAGGCTCTGGTCACCACCCCAGGCCTCAGCACAGATCAGACACTTGCTCGCTTCAGCATCCAGGCCTCAGTTTCCCCCTACAGGGGGAGGTCAAGGCTGAGGATATTCCTCCTAGAGAGGCCACCTGGGTCCGCACTGGGGACACCAGGACACCAGCCCCCTTCACGTCCATCCTCACACACCGTCTCCAGGGCTTCTCCTGGGCCAGCCCCGGCCAGCAAGGATCCTGCCCTGGGCCACGCCAGAGTAGACAGACACCATACCCCTCCACCTACCTTCCGGGAGCCTAGACTCCAGAATTCCCTGCCAAGTGGCCCTTTTCTACACAGGCTTCCCAGGCCCAAGTGGGAGCAAAAGGTAGCCTCTTTGCTGGAGTCTGGGGGGGAGTGGTCAGCACGGGCTGCGTGTTCACACCACACACAGGGGCCTGGAGTGGGGGCCTGGGGTGTGGCAGGAGTGCTGGGCTGTGGGTCAGGACTTCCTCTGCACTTTGTACCCCTCCCTGGGTTCCAGCCTTCCCCTCTCCTGTCATCCTATCCTTCCACTTGCCTCAGGGCCTTTGAACATACCACCTTCCCATCATTGTTGTTCCTCCCTGCTTTATAGCTTCCCAGACAGCCTCTGGGAGCTTCCCAGCAGAGGGCTGAAGGTCTGGAGCAAGACAAGGCCTCAGTGGCCGCCAGCTGGGGCCGGGTCACGGTCTCTGCTCCCCAGTGACCCCTGGGGAATCTGGCCAGGCCCTGCCCTGGGTGTAGTCAGGCAAGGGGCGGCCAGGAGCAGGTGCCAGCTGGGCAACTCTGTCCTCAGACTCCAGCCACGTCGAGGTCGACCCTCCCAGACACCAGCCGCCACCACCAAGGACACCATGAGCCAGTCAGGACCCATGAGCTGCTGCCCAGGAGCCACCAAGTGAGCCTTTTCCCCGCCCACCCCGCAGCGCCAGGGAGGCCGCTGTGGCCTCACCCACCCCTCCTCCACAGTGGCAGCCTGGGCCGGGCAGACAGCATGGCTGGTGTGGCCAAGATGAGCGCCAAGGACCTGTTTGGTGAGTGAGGTTGAGGGCAGGCTGGACCCAGGGGAGTGAGGCCCCGGCCGTCTCACCTCTGCCCGCCTGAAGCAGTGCCCGGGCCCTGGCCAGCGGAGCTCGGGTGTGTGGAGGAGCCCCCTGGACCCTAACCACAGACAGCTTCCAGGGCCCCTCCCCAGAGCTCCCACCGCGACCCCACCCCCAGCCGTAAGGGGAGAGGCCTTTACGAATAATTCAGGGAGCCTCAGTATTGATTCCACTCTGCAGCTCTGCAACCCGATCAAGGGCCAGACAGACCCAGCTGCCAGGTGTCTGCTGGGGGGGCTGGGCCACCCAGCCCAGCTCCCCCCAGCCTGCCACGCCGGATGCTGCCCAGCATCTGGAAAGCGACCAGGCCCAGGGAGGGGGAGGCTCTGCTGCTGGTTCCTAGGGCAGGGGAAGCCCTGGCCGGACCTTTCCGCCAGGAAGGTGGGCACAGGGGTGGAGTTTCGGTCCTTCCCCTGGATCTGAGCCACAGGGCTTCCTGCGGTGTCCTGGGAGGGGCCGCACTCCCCCATGGCCCCTGTGGGGCCCCACAGAGCGGCACCCACCTCCACTCCACACCGCGTGTCCTCCCCGGGGGGTCACAGCACTCCTGCGTGGACCGAGGGCCACAGCTCCTGCCCCCTGGGATGCTTGACAGCCGTCTCCCCGTCCAGAACAGAGGAAGAAGTACTCCAACTCCAACATCATCATGCACGAGACCTCACAGTACCACGTCCAGGTGAGGCCCCGCCTCATTAGCAAACCCCAGGGGCACGTGGGGAAACTGAGGCCCAGGGAGACGTGGGAAGGCCAGAGCCAGGGAATGCCCTGTGCTGATCCTGGGCTCAGCCACAATGGAGAGACAGCCCCCTTCCGTCTGAGAGAGCGCATGGTGGGGACCCACGGGGATCCCACCCTGGAAGGTTGGTGACCCTGCAGGGGAGGAGCCTGTGGGAAGGAAGTTGTCATCCGGCCCCGAAATGAGGAACTGGATTGGGAGAGAGAAGCGGGAACAAAGACGCCCTGTACTGTGCGCTACAGGGAGCCTAGGCGGCTGGTGCTGGATCCAGATGGGGGACCTGTGCCCTTTGACCAGCGGCCAGATCAGGAAGCCTTCCCCTTGCTCAGCATGGAGCCACGCTGGAAACCAGGAACTATGCTCTTTAAATGGCCTTGCTGTGCCTGAGAGCTGGCTGTGGGATGGTGGACGAGGAATGACAGGGGGTGGGTGACAGGGAGCCTCTGCGTGGCCAGCTCCAGCTGTGGCCGCCAGCCGCTGCGCTGGCTCCCTCCTGCTGTCTCCCCACCCCATGCTCTGCACCCCCAGAGGTGAGGCAGGTCTCTGTCCTCCAAGCCTCATTTCCTCATCTATCCAATGGGTCCAGACATGTAGAAAAATATTACCAAGTAAATGATAGAGAAGACTTAGGTGGGGAGGGTGGGATGGGGGGAAGCATACAAGAGGGTAAGGGGGAACCTATATGAATAATGTACATCAAAATGCATATATGGAAAGGTCACAATGAAAAGCATCTCAGAATGAATCACATTCAGGTGTACATTACAAATTTCCAATTAAAAAAAAAAAAATGGGTCCAGAGAACCACCAGGAGTCCCCAAGGCTCCCTAGTCCAGTTCTGTCGGGGTAACCAGGGCCTCCCAGCCTGGGCTGGCTGGGCCATTACAGGGTAGCACTATTAGCTCAGAGTCCAAAGGCAGGGCATGGGGGGATGATGGGGTCAGCGTCGGCCCCTTCCTTCCCAGGCAGCTCCGCCTCCTTTCTCAGAGGGCAGACTTTGCCCTCCTGGGTGAAGGACTTCCTAGGTTGCCAGCCTACCAGCCTGGCTCCTGGACTTTGTCCACCGGCTTGGCTCAGCCCAGCTGTTGTGGGGGCCTTTCCCGCCTGGCCAGGGGCCGCCAGCAAGGACCTGGGCAACAGAGTTTTTCTGCTTCTTCCAAATGAAGAACCTAAGGTCTAGACAGAGGGTGAGAAAAAATGGTGTGGGAGGTGGCAACCCTGAAGCTTACGCTTGTTTGTTTTGACTTTTTCCTGTCTCATCACACCCTGTCATCATGGGCTGCGCGGGCATGGCTGGCCCGGGTGTCCCCTGCGGCTCTGTCCCCGCCCACGTGCATACAGAGGGGCTCCTGCTTCGTGGGGAGTTCTTCATACGCAGTCGAGTGTGTGGAGTGGGAATGTCTTCTCCACCGTGACTCACCGATCCGCACACATCACTCCACTTTAATGAGCAAAAATATTTAGTTTTGGTGACGTCGAGCCATGCCCACTTTTTTCGTCCCCCCATGCCCTGCCTTTGGACTCTGAGCAGATAGTGCTACCCTGTAATGGCCCAGCCAGCCCAGGCTGGGAGGCCCTGGTCACCCAGACAGAACTGGACTCAGGAGCCTTGGGGACTCCTGGTGGTTCTCTGGACCCATTGTATAGATGAGGAAACCGGGCTTGGAGGACAGAGAGCTGCCTCTTCTGTGGTTGGGTTTCTGTCTCCTAAGGAGTTGTTTCCTGACCCAGACTGGAGATCCTTCCGGCGTATCTTTTGGATGCTTCATAGTGTGGTCTTTTGCATCTCGGTCTGTGGTCAACTTTAAATTCAGTTTTGTGCGTGGTGTGAGGTGGAGATCAAGGCTTGTTTGTTTTGTTTTGTTTTGTTTTTCCCACATGAGTGTTCCACTATATGAAAAATGCTTTCCTGAACCGGGCGCGGTGGCGTATGCCTGTAATCCCAGAGGCTCGGGAGGCAGAGGTGGGAGGATCGCAAGTTCGATACCAGAGGCAGTCTGCATAATTTAGTGAGACCCTGTCTCAAAAAGTAAAAAAAGCGGGCTGCGGGTGCAGCTCAGTGGTCCAGCACTTGCAGAGCATGCTGACGCGAGGCCCTGGGTCCAACACCCAGAACTGCAAAAAAAAAGAAAAAAGAAAAAAAATGCTTTCCTTCCCCATTGAATTGCTCTGATGCCTTTGTCAAAACCTGATTGGCTGTCTATGGCTGGTCCACTTCCGGACTCTTCATTACCTGACTGGTTATGCCAGGGCCACGTTTGGAGTCACGGCAGCTTTACCATCAGGCCGCGGGGGTCCTCCAACTTTGTTCTTTTTTATTCTATTTTTCTCTATCTTTTTCTTTTCTTTTCTTTTCTTTTTTAAAGAAACAAAGTCTCACTCTTTGGCCCAGTTTGGCCTCAAACTTCCGGACCCAAGTAATCCTCCTGCCTCCGTCTCCTGAGTAGCTAGAACTACAGTTATGCACCATGATGTCTAGCTAAGACTTTCTTGACTGTTCTAAGTTCTGTGTACTTACATATAAATTTTAAAATCAGCTTATCCATTTCTGCTCCCCAAAAAAGACTAGTAGAATTTGATTGGCATTGAGTCAAATCTATGAACCAGTTTTTGGAGAACTGACATTCTTTTTTTTTAGACAGACTGGCCCCAAACTTGAAGTCCTCCTGCTTCAGCCTCCCAAGTGCTGGGATTACAGGCCTGCACCACCACACTGGGACAAACTGATATCTTCTCAATATTGTGTGTCCCATCCATGAGCCATCCGACTCATAGCGACCCTCATAGGGTTTTCAATGGCTGACTGTTTCGGGATTGCCTTGGGAGTGGATTGCCAGGCCCTTCTCCCATTTTTGTGGTGCTGGGAATTGAACTCGGGACCTCAGAGACTGCAGCGCAGCGCTCTACCAACTGAGCTAAATCCCAGCCCCATCCATGAGCATGACATGTCTTTCCATATATTAGGTCTTGTTATCGTCCCCAAAATGTTTTGTGGTTTCATTGTAGAAGTCTGATACAGACAGTACCAAAAAAATGTATACACATTTTAAGTATTAAAATTGTAATACTCAATATATACGAACAACAAAAGATGAATACCAGTCACGTTTGACTTCTGCAATTATAAGAGGTGCCCAAAGCAGTCATCATCGATTCAACTTCAAAAAGTAATACGTAGCAGCTTGGGAGGCGGAGGCAGGAGAATCGCAAGTTTGAGACCAGAGGCAGCCTGCGTAACTTAGCAAAACCCTGTCTCAAAAAGCAAAAAAGTGGGCTGAGGGTGCAGCTCAGTGGTCCAGCACTTGCAGAGCATGCGGGTGCAAGGCCCTGGGTTCAACCTCCAGTACCCCCCCCCAAAAAAAAGTAATATGTACAAAACAATTTTTTTTATAATACTGCAAGGCTGAACTTCACTCACATTTTGCAAGTGCTCTGCCACAGAGCTGCAGTCCCAACCCCTTTTTCATTTTTTATCTTGAGACAGAGTCTTGCTAAGTTACATAGGCTGCCTCTGGCCTCCAGCCTACAATCTTCCTGCCTCCACCTCCCAAGGCGAGCGACTGGAATGATAGGCATATACCATCATGCCCAGCCCCAAAGGTAACAGCTCTTAAAATGTGTATATGTTTTTTGACACCTGGTATATATTTTTGTTAAATTATTCCTTAGGTGTTTCATATCTATTTGCTGTTACAAATGATAATTTTTTTAAATTTTCATCTTCTAATTGTTTGCTGCTAGCATATAGAAAAACAACTGAATTTTCGTATGGTGATTAAATGTCCTGAGACCTTGGTGAATTTGTTGTGCCGATTTGCCTGGATGTTGGATTTCTACATGAACAATCACACTGTTTGAAAATAAAGACCATTCTTCATTTCTTATTTTTATACAATTTATTTGCCCCCTTATTTGGTTAGAAGATATCAGTTCTTCCCGGTGTGGTGGTGCAAGCCTGTAATCCCAGCACTTGGGAGGCTGAAGCAGTGCAATGCTGAATTAAAGTAAGAGAGTGGATGTCCATGCCTTTGGTGCACTCTTAGGAGCAAGACTTCAATATTTTGTCCGCTGCATCCATGTTTTTGTAGATATCTTTTATTAGAGTGAGGAATTTCCTTTCCATTCTTTGCTGAGAATTTTTGTCATGAAAGATGTCAAATTTTAGCCTGGCGTGGTGTCGCATGTTTGTAAATCCAGCGGCTTGGGAGGCAGAGGCAGGAGGATCGCAAGTTCGAGAGCAGAGGCAGTCTGCGTAACTTAGCAAGACCCTGTCTCAAAAAAGTAAAAAAATGGGCTGGGGGTGCAGCTCAGTGGTCCAGCACTTGCAGAGCATGCAAGGGTGAGGCCCTGGGTTCAACCCCCAGTACCGCAAAAAAAAAAAAAAAAAAAAAAAGATGTCAAATTGTGTCAAATGCTTTTTCTAAATCTATTGAGGTTTTTTCACTGCCATTGATGTAGTAAAGCATGTGCTGTACTGATTTTTTTTAAACATTGAATCAACCTTACCTTTTTTTCTTTTTTCAGTACTAGAGGGCTGAGCCCAGGGCCTCCTGTATGCTAGGCAAGGACTGTGCCCCCTAGCACCCTCTTTTTTTGTTTGTTTGTTTTGACTTGGAGGCAGGGTCTTGCTAAGTTGTGCAGCTGCCTCTTGAACTCATGATCTTCTTGCCTCAGCCTCCCAAGTCTCTGGAATTATAGGCATGTGCCACAGTGCTCAGCTATTTCCAAACATTGCAAAATGGTTTTGTGCCTTTTTTTTTTTTTCACTACTTGGGGGTTGAACCCAGGGTCTCACACATATTTTATGAGTGCTCTACCACTAGGCTGCACCCCCCAGCCCACTTTTAATTTTTTATTTTGAGGCAGGGACTTGCTAAGTTGCACAGGCTGCCTCTGGCCTCAAACACTCAGTCCTCCTCCACCTCCGGAGTTACTGGGATCGTAGGCATGCACTGCCACTCTCAGCTGTTTTGTTTCGAGGCGTACGTTCTATGTAGCCCAGGCTGGCCTTGTACTTGTGATCCTCCTGCCTCAACCTCCCGAGTGCTAGGGTCACAGGCATATACTGCCACACCTGGCTTTAATGTTTAGGGAGTTTCTAGCTAATTTTTTATTATCAGTTCCTATTCTAATTCCATTACAGTCAAAGAACAAACTCTGAAAGGTTACAAACATTTGAAATTTACCAATATTGTGGTGGTTGTTGTTGTTGTTAGGTGCCGTCGAGTCGGTATCTGACTCATAGCGACCCTCACAGGGTTTTCAATGGCTGTTTTGGGATTGCCTTGGGAGTGGATTGCCAGGCCCTTCTCCCATTTTTGTGGTGCTGGGAATTGAACTCGGGACCTCAGAGACTGTGGCGCAGCGCTCTACCAACTGAGCTAAATCCCAGCCCCATATTGTGGTGGTACATGCCTGTAATTCTAGCACTTGATAGACTGGGGCAGAAGAATCAACAGGAGTTCAAGGCCAGCCTGGGCTACATGAGTTCCAGGCTAGCCAGAGCTAACAGCAAGACCTGTCTCAAACAATGAAAGAAACAAAGGAAGAGAGAGAGAGAGAGAGAGAGAGAGAGAGAGAGAGAGGGAGGGAGAGAGAGAGAGAGGGAGAGAGGGAGAGGAAACTTACTAAGACTGGTTTTGTTGCCTTAGCACATGATCTTGGCTGTCTAGGGTGTTGTGTTTTGCTAACAGTGTGTCCCAGGTCTCACCCTGCCTTACACAGTCAGAAAGGCTGCCTCCTATCCCACAGCGTGCTTCTGCCCACCCAATGTTCAGCCTCTCGATGGCCATGTCGATTGGGCCCAGTCTTAATTATTATAAATGGTTCTACAGTGAGCAACCTTGTACCTGGGCCACAATTTACACCCGTGTAGTTACCTGCAGTAGAATTGGGAGGGGAAGATTTTGGACCTTTATAGGTGTCACCAACTTCTCCCCAGAGAGGCTGGGCAGGTGTTGGATGACAGTGCCCCTTTCTCCACATCTTAACCTGCAAGCGTAACCCAGAAGGACTTTTAGCATTGCTCAACAGACTAAGTGAAAGAGTCAATGCTTGATTTTTTCCTAAAATAATAGGGTCTAAGACTGTTGATGTCCGATTATTTTATTCAGTGAGATTGCATACAATATACAATATTAGAAACTTACTTATAAGCCACGTGTCCTGGCACACACCTGTAACCTTAGCAATTTTGGAGGCCAGGGCAGAAGGATTTTAGGTTCAAGGCCAGAGGCAGCCTGTACAATTTAGCAAGACCCTGTCTCAAAAATAAAAAATAAAAAAGGGGCCAGGGGTGCAGCTCAATGGTGGAGCACTTGCCTAGCACATGGGGGGCCCTGAGTTCAACTCCTACTACTAAAAAATAAAAATGAAAATAAAAATAAGAAGCCAGGTGCAGTGGCACATGCCTGTAAACCCAGTGATTTAGGAGCCAGACGCAGGAGGATCACAAGTTCGAGGACAGAGGCAGTCTGAGTAACTCTCTTACTTTTGAGACTGTCTCAAAAAGTAAAAAAAAAAAAACCGGTGTGGGGGTGCAGCTCAGTGGTCCAGCACTTGCAAAGCATGCAAGTGCAAGGCCCTGGGTTTAACCCCAGTGCCGCAAATAAATAAATAAAAATAAGAAAGTTATTTATAGCCAAGTGTGGGGGCACATACCTATAATCCCAGCACTGGGAAGGGTGAAGCAGGAGGATAATGAGTTCTAGGTAGCCTAGGGAACATAAAGAAAGTGTGTCTTAAAAAAACAAAACAAAGGCAGGCGTGGTGGCACAGGCCTATAATCCCAAGGCCTGGCTTGTGAGGCGGAGGCAGGAGGATCACAAATTCGAGACCAGAGGCAGTCTGCGTAACTTAGCAAGACCCTGTCTCAAAAAGTAAAAAAATGGGCCAGGGGTGCAGCTCAGTGGTCCAGCACTTGCAGAGCGTGCAGGCGCGAGGCCCTGGGTTCAACGCCCAGTACCGCAAAAAAAAAAAAAAAAAAAAAAATTTACTATCCATTTTTCCATAGACTCTGTGCTCAGATTCTTTGCTAATTTTAGTGTTGGAATGTTGTGTTTTACTCATTTATCTATTCGTTTGTTCACTTATTCACTTATTACTGATATCCTTAATTATTCTTGTTGTTAGGTGCCATCAAGTCAGGTCCAACTCATAGCCACCCTATGTACAACAGAACGAAATGCTCCCCCGACACTGTGCTAGGCACATGATCTTTTTCTGTTTGAGCCCATTGTTGCAGCCAGTGTGTTTCTTCCCATTTTGAGATGTGCCACATCAGCAAAAGGAGATGCCAGGGCCTTTACTCCATTCCCATCATTAAGATTGACTCTATTTTGAGAAGAAAACTCTTCTCTAGTCATCTCTTGAATGCCTTTCAGCCTGGGGGTTCATTTTCCAGCACTATTTTTAACAGTGCTTTTCTGCTATTCATAGCAGAGAATTGTTTTGGGAATGGACTACCAGGTATTACTCCCTAGTCTGTCTAATTGGGAAGCTCAACTGAAACCTGTCTACCATGGGTGGCCCTGCTGGTATCTGAAATACTGGTGGCATAGCTTTCAGCATCACAGCAACATGCAAGCCACCACAACATAACAAGCTGACAGATATGTTATTATATTTAACAAAATATATGTTATTATATTTAACAAAATAGAACTTATAACAAAGTAAGTAGGATTATTGTAATGCATGTTTGTCTTTATCTATATTGTTATTAACCATTCATCATATCTAGTGCCTATGTCCCACCTTGTCTTTCTTTTACTTTGTGTATAGTTTGTTTTCCAGGCAGAAATTTTTATTTATTTATTTATTTTGTGTGTGTATGGTGCTGGGGACCACATATACATGGTAGGCCAGTGTTCTATTATTGAGCTACACTTCTAACCAGATGTTTGTTGTTTTTTTAAAAAATTAAATTTCTTGATCCTTTCTTTTGAGCATCTGGATTTCTTTCTTGCTGAGCAAAGTGGCTTGTTGGTGAAGGTCCTTCTGAGAAAAGACTAGAAATCATCCTGTATTTTCTTCTAGCGTTTTTTATGGCTTTGATTTTTCCCCGTTAGGTATGATTGTCCTGGTTTAAGCTAGTGTTCACCCACCTGCCCTAGCTTTGCTTGCTGAATCTTGGAGCTCTGTGGGAGAGTTTTACTCAGCAAAGGTGGGAGGGGAGCTTGGCTGGGGGAGGGAGTCTGAACCAGGCTCCTGGAGGGGAAATGCACAGAACAGAGGGCTGGGCTGGCCACAGGTCCCCATGGATGCTTTCTCTCTGCAATGTCCACTGAGGGCTCGTCCTGGGCTGTCCTGTCTTGTGCAAGGGGAGACAGTACAACCCCAGCAGCCAGGACCTGCCTCAGGTAGTGCTGAGCAGCCAGACAACAAGGTTTGGGGGAGGCAGAAAGGAAAACATGGGTGGCCAGGGTGGATGGTGTCAGTGAAGCGGGAGAGGGATGGGGCAGCAAGAGCGAAGGCTGGGGCTGCCGGGGCTGCTGTCCCTGGCGTCCACAGTGTAGAGGGGGGAGTGAGGTAGGTGTTCAAGGCTGCAAGGCAGTCTGGCGTTGTTCTGAGGGTTTTAATCAGCACACAGTCCTAACCCCTAAACACCTCTACCAGGGCTGAGCGGAGACCCCACACCGAGGGGCAGCTGTGGCCCCTCGGCCCCCAGGCTGCCTCCCCTCATGCCTGGGTTTCAGCACACGGAGGGCTGTGCCCAGCAGTGACCACCTGCCCCCCACCAGCACCTGGCCACATTCATCATGGACAAGAGCGAGGCCATCGCGTCGGTGGACGATGCCATCCGCAAGCTGGTGCAGCTGAGCTCCAAGGAGAAGGTGTGGGCCCAGGAGGTGCTGCTGCAGGTGGACGGCCGGTCGCTGAGGCTGCTCGACGCTGAGTCTCAGGTACTGGCCGGCCACGGGGGCTGCAGGGAGCGCTGGGTGCAGGCGGTGCCCGGCGTCCACTGGCCCAGACGTGTGGCCAGCCTCTCTGCAGACACAGGTGTCGTCCACTGTGCTGGGCTGGGGAAGAGAGCGAGGCCAAGGGTGAGCAGGGGCCCGACTGAGCTGAGAGTCTGGGCTGCCCCTGGCGGCTGGGAGCAGGCTCTGCTCTACACTGCTGGCTCTGCCGGGCAGCCAGGCAGCCTCTGGGGCGTATCCAGGGCCTCATCTGTAGGAGCCTTGTGGGCCTCGGGGAGCCAGACCTGCCTGTGTCCAAGGGACCTGTGCTCGGGGGCACCCACAGCGATGGCCAGTCCTGTGGATGTCCACGGACCACGTCGGACTGGTCCCCCTTCTGCGCCTGCCAAGTCGCGTGTGTGTCTGTGTCTGTGGAGCAAACTCACGTGCGATGACCGCGAGCCGGGGCAGAGCTGCCTTGCTTGGCCGTGGCCGGGGCCAGCTGAGGCTGTGCTGACCTCTGCCCCCTGCAGGAGGAGCTGGAGAACTTCCCGCTGCCCACGGTGCAACACAGCCAGACGGTGCTCAACCAGCTGCGGTACCCGTCGGTGCTCCTGCTGGTGTGCCAGGACTCGGAGCAGAGCAAGCCCGACATCCACTTCTTCCACTGCGACGAGGTGGAGGTGAGGGGGGCGCCGGCTGGAGGGGGCCCCGGTGCCCGCCCGGCGCCTGAAGCCCCTGTGCCCGCAGGCCGAGCTGGTGCAGGAGGACATCGAGAGCGCGCTGGCTGACTGCCGGCTGGGGAAGAAGATGCGGCCGCAGACCCTGAAGTACAGCTGTGGGGGCGTGGGAGGCGGGGGTCTCCCCTCAGGCTGGCGATGCTGCGGGGCGGGGTGAGCGGCAGGTGGCAGCGACCCAGCAGAGCACTCGGCCAGGCTAAGCTGGGCCCCCCTTGCCCCCCCAGGGGGCACCAGGAGAAGATCCGGCAGCGGCAGTCCATCCTGCCCCCGCCCCAGGTCCCAGCCCCCATCCCCTTCCAGCGCCAGGCAGGGGACTCTCCTCAGGCCAGGAACCGCGTGGGGCCGCTCAGTGACCCAGGTAGGCCAGGGGCTGGGCGGAGCCCCCCCCAGGGTCTGTGGAGCCCACTGGCAGCTGCGCTGTTCCCCCTCAGGCTTCCGCCGCCGGGAATCACTGGATGAGGAGCCGAGGGCCGTACTGGCACAGAGGATAGAGAAGGAGACGGTGGGTGCCCACGGGGGTGGAGCCGGCTCATCCTGCCACCAGAGTGTCTCTGTGGCAGATGGGGGTGGCCACGGCTGACCCACCCCCCTCTGACCCCAGCAAATCCTCAACTGCACTCTGGATGACATTGAGTGGTTCGTGGCCCGGCTGCAGAAGGCGGCAGAGGCTTTCAAGCAGCTGAACCAGCGGAAGAAAGGAAAGAAGAAGAACAAGAAGGGGCCAGCAGGTGCGGGACAACGGGGGGGCAGCCTGGGGACAGGACTGGGCAGGGCGGGTGTCACTGAGCCAGGGCCGGCGCAGGGCCCATCCCGGGCAGGGCCTCCTGGCTCACGGCTTCCCTCTCCCCCTGCCAGAGGGCGTCCTGACACTGCGGGCTCGGCCCCCCTCCGAGGGCGAGTTTGTTGACTGTTTCCAGAAAACCAAGCTGGCCATCAACCTGTTGGTGAGTCGCCGGCCCTGGCGGTGCTGGCGGGTGGGGGCCCCCGCAGCCCTGCGTCACTGGCTGGCTTGCTCCCAGGCGAAGCTGCAGAAGCACATCCAGAACCCCAGCGCCGCGGAGCTTGTGCACTTCCTCTTCGGGCCTCTGGACCTGGTGCCTGGGGCCGGGGCAGGGTGGGATCAGGACCGGGGCGGGGGGGGGGGGGGGGGGGGGGGGGGGGGGGGGGGGGGGGGGGGGGGGGGGGGGGGGGGGGGGGGGGGGGGGGGGGGGCGCGGGGGGGGGGGGGGGGGGGGGGGGCAAGGGCCCACCTGGGCAGCCAACTCAGGCCGTATCCAGGCTCCCTGGGGGCCACGGCCCTTCCCAAGGGCCAGCCTGGGGGAGGTGGTGGGTGAGCACCTGGTGCCCGTGCCCCCTCTGAACATTGCTGTGCCCCAGATCGTCAACACATGCGGAGGCCCAGACATCGCCCGCTCTGTCTCCAGCCCCCTGCTCTCCCGCGACGCGGTGGGCTTCCTTCGTGGACACCTGGTCCCTAAGGAGATGTCGCTGTGGGAGTCGCTGGGAGAGTCCTGGACACGGCCACGGTATGAGGGCAAGAGGCGGAGCAGGACGGGGACCCAAGTGGGCCAGTCCTGGTGGGGCAGGACTGACCTGCTGGACCCCCCCAGCTCTGAGTGGCCACGAGAGCCACAGGTGCCGCCCTATGTGCCCAAGTTCCACAGTGGCTGGGAGCCGCCACTGGATGTGCTGCAGGACGCACCCTGGGAAGAGGAGGGGCTGGCGTCGGGCCCCGAGGATCAGGTCAGAGCTGCAGCTGGGGTCGCCCCCCTAGCCCAGGGTGTGCCCCTCTGGCCCAGGATGCACCCCCCAGCCCAGGGAGTGCCTCACCAGCCCAGGATGCACCCCCCCAGCCTAGGATGTACCCCCCCAGTCCAGGGTGCACCACCCCAGCCCAGGGTGCACCACCCCCAGCCCAGGGTGCACCCCCCCAGCCCAGGGTGCACCCCCCCAGCCCAGGGTGCACCCCCCCAGCCCAGGGTGCACCCCCTCAGCCAGCCTTACTCCACTCTTGTGGCCCCTGCAGCCATAGCCTGGGCCGCCCACCAGGCAAGGCAGCCACAGGGGGCCTGCATCGGGCACCTGGCTCTGTGTCCTGGGCGCTGCTTGAGCCACAGCACATGGGCCACACTCTTGTCCTGTGCTCCTCCTCCTGGGACTCAGCCTGTCACGGCCCTGGCCCAGCCCCCACTCCACATCCCTCCCAGCCTGCCCGCTTTCCCCACAGCCGACCCCAGGAAGCCGACTGTCCTTTCGGCACTCTCCAAAGCACAGCCTGTCCTCAGAGCCCACAGCCCCGGGGGACGCTGGGTCACCAATCAGCTCCCCACACACCCACAGGTAAGCCCCCAGCAGAGGGAGAGCCGCACCCTACTGTGGTATGCTGCCACCAGGTGGTGGCAAATGCCTTACTCAAGTGGTTCAAAATATTTTCCAAATTAGAACCTGTTTTCATTCTAGCTTTATAACATAATTGAAGGGAAAATCCCAAAAGTCACACATCACCTCACGCACCTAGTACCTCAGCTCTTTTCGTGCCTCCATGCTTTACAATGTGGGCTGGGATTTAGCTCAGTTGGTAGAGCACTGTTCTGCAGTCTCTGAGGTCCCCAGTTCAATTCCCAGCATCGCAAAATGGGAGAAGGACGTGACAACCCACTCCCAAGGCAATCTCAAAATGGTCAGCCATTGAAAACCCCATGAGGGTCGCTATGAGTCGGACTCGACTCAACGGCACCTAACAACAACAATGCTTTACGACAGAGGTTAGAAAGGGCTGGGGTGCAGCTCAGTGCTGGCGCTCGAGCCTAGCATGGGAAAGGCACCAGGTTCCACCCCCAGCACCACACACACATATACAAGGTTAGAAGCTTCCTACACCACTGAACTTAAATGGCTCCACAAAGCACTGTCTCCCTGGGGGGCTTCTGGGGTTGATTTAGGCTCAGCCTCGGAACAGCCAGGAGACCCAGAGTCTGGGCTGGCACAGCTCCTCCCTTGCACATACCACACCTCACAGGGGCAAAGCACACACCCCACCCTTCCTGTCTCTCCTCCTCTGGCTCTCACTCCTGGCCCAGGGTCTGCCTGGGGAGTTTATTACCTGCCAGACCTGGGGATTCAGTGTCAGCAGGGAGGGGCGAAGTCTGTTTCAAACAGGGGAGCCCCTCCCCTCAGCCATGGGCCCTGGGTGTCCGCAGCCCCCAGCTGGGGCCATCGCTGAGAAACACGCAGACTGCCGGGTGCTGTGGCGCACGCCTGTCATCCCAGTGGCTCGGGAGGCGGAGGCAGGAGGATCACAAGCTCGAGACCAGAGGTGGTCTACATAACTTAGGGAGACCCTGTCTCAAAAAGTAAAAAAATGGGCTGTGGGTGCAGCTCAGTGGTCCAGCACTTGTAGAGCATGCAAGCGCGAGACCCTGGGTTCAACCCCAGGTACCGCAAAAAAAAAAAAAAAAAAAAAAAAGAAAAGAAAAGAAAAGAAAAGAAACACTCAACACTCAGCCTGTTGGTGCGCTGGGTCCAGCCGGGGTGCGTCCATCTGGGCTGCAGGCAGGCCCTTCGCAGAGGAGCTCCCAGGAGCTGCGCAGCGCCGGGCGCTGAGCCCATCCTGGCCCTGTGGTCTGCTGGGCTCCCTGACCGCCTCACTCCCCTCCCCCTCCAGCTCAGCCCCTAGGGAAGCAGGGCTGAGACCCCCGAGGCCCAGGCGGGGCCAGCCATACAGAACGCGTCCTCCCTCCCGCCTCCCACCCCGTGTCACAGTTTCCATTCCTGGCTGTCGGTGTGGGCTGGCGAGCACAGCCTCTCTCCACTGAGACCTGGGCAGCCAAGCAGGCGGCAGCCGCGCACCTGGGAACCTGCCACTGCCAGCCGGGGAGGAGACCCCAGCCTGGGCCTGGGCCTCAGCCCCTCCCTGTCCTCGCAGGGGCTACCAGCCAACGCCAGCCATGGCCAAGTACGTGAAGATCCTCTACGACTTCACGGCGCGCAATGCCAACGAGCTCTCCGTGCTCAAGGACGAGGTCCTAGAGGTGAGGGATGGGGCTGCCCAGGCGTGGAGCACACTGGTGCCAGGCCGCTGCTGGGCCTCGCCCTGGGCTCCAACTGGGTGTCATGTGTGGGGGACCCTGCGGGCATGGAGAACTCCTGGGGTGGGGGCCTCCAGTGGAACCTGGCAGGGGCCCACCCGGAGCACGTCCCTGCACCAGCTGCATTTGTGCCAAACCTGAATCCAGGCCACCTCCCAAGGGACAGAAAGTGGAGCAGGCTGGGGTGGTCCACATCCACAACCAGGCTAAGAGGCGCCTCCCTCCAGGACCCCGCAGGCCAGGGGAGGGCAGGGAAGGGTGGCCAGGACAGTGCCTGGGGGAAAAGGGCCCCCTGCTTCTCCCAAAGCAGTTCCCCCAGGGGCTGGGCCCGGGAGGGCGGTGCGGGTCTCACGAGCACCTGTCGCCGCAGGTGCTGGAGGATGGCCGGCAGTGGTGGAAGCTTCGCAATCGCAGCGGCCAGGCAGGCTACGTGCCCTGCAACATCCTGGTTGAGGTTCGGGCTGAGGATGTGGGCGCGCCCCTGGAGCAGGTAACCGGCAGCCCCGGGCTCCGGGGCTCCATTCTGTCCCACACAGGGTTGAGGACCGTGGGGCGGGCGTGCAGCTGGGCAGCAGCGCAGCGCGATGCCAGCAGGGCTGAGGTCTGGAATCCTGCTCAGGGCTGGCCAGAGGGCCACCAGGGTCTTGACTAAGGGAAAGAAGGGCCTGTTCGGTCCCTGATAGCTGCCCCTCACCTCACCCTCTGGCCTCTTTTCTCCAACCCTCACAGGCCAGCCCAACCCACAAAGTGCCCCCAATTTTCTCAGGGAAAAAGGGCTGACCCGCAGGTGGGGACTGGACAGGCCCTGATACCCGCCCCTCACCTCATCCTCTGGCCTCTTCTCCAACCCTCACAGGCCAGCCAGAAATACTGGGGTCCCGCCAGCCCAACCCACAAAGTGCCCCCCATTTTCGCAGGGAACAAAGACGGTGAGCTGCCACTTGTGTGTGGGGAGGGGGTGCGGCGCTGGCCGCTGGAGGGCGGGGAGGGGGGCGGGTGCCAGGCGCGCGGGCCGCTGAGCGCACGCGCCCCACAGAGCTGATCCACCACATGGACGAGGTCAACGACGAGCTCATGAAGAAGATCAGCCACATCAAGGCGCAGCCGCAGCGGCACTTCCGCGTGGAGCGCAGCCAGCCCGTGCACCTGCCGCTCACCTTCGAGTCGGGCCCTGACGAGGTCCGCGCCTGGCTGGAAGCCAAGGCCTTCAGCGCCCGGTGAGCGGTGGTGGGCGGGCGCGGGGCGGGCGGACAGCGGCCGTGCGGGCGGGCGCCGGGGCTCCGCCAGGCCCGCGGCCCCGCCCTCACGCCCGCCGCCCGCCCCCAGCATTGTGGAGAACCTGGGCATCCTGACGGGGCCCCAGCTCTTCTCGCTCAACAAGGACGAGCTGAAGAAGGTATGCGGGGAGGAGGGCATCCGCGTGTACAGCCAGCTGACCGTGCAGAAGGCCTCGCTGGAGGTGAGCGGCCGCGCCCGCCCCTCTGACGGACCCACTCCTGGGGTCGCTGGGAAGGCGGAGCCCGGGCCTGCGGCCCCCAGCTGAGGCCCCGTCCCTGCTCCCTAGAAGCAGCAAAGCGGGTCGGAGCTGGAGGAACTCATGATCAAGTTTCATTCCAAGAACCAGAGGAGGCCCGAGGACAGCTAGGCCGAGCTGAGCGGTGTCACCTCCGCCGCGGCAGAGGGGAGGCCCACCCCAGGGCTTGGAGTATTATTTTTATATGCATATTATTTTATACGAAGGACACATATGGGCTGGGTAGGGCCGGCACACCTGCCTCCTGGCAAGGGCCTGTTTGCAGGCCCAGAAACCCCTGCAGGCCGCCCCCTTCCACCCCAGCCCCAGCCCTCGTGTGCAAACCAAGGCCAGCCTTAGCCAAACCTGCCCCTGGCAATGCCACCCTTCACCCACCTGTCCCCCGCCCCGGCCTCCCCAGGTGGGCGGAACCCGACCCTGGCCTCCCCTGTGCCCGCGGGGGCTCCTGGCCTTGTGCTGCTGACGCCTGCTCCCCGCCCCCTCCCTGGCTGCCTGCTTCGGTGTCCACGTGCCGCTCCCGGACTGTCCCCCACACTGCAGGGCAGCTGGACTCCAGGCCAGTGACCTTGCCTCCGGTTTGCCCCCTGCCCCCAGGAGCCTGCCTCAAGGGCACCCTGGGCAGGGGCTCTAGGACAGGAAGGTGTGGGTGCCCTGGCGGGGTGGGGCATGCTGGGCCCTTTGACATGTCAAGGTCCAGGGCTGGGCTGGGCTGAACTGGCTGCAGATGCCCACCCCACCCTCAGCGCTGGGACAGCAGCTGTCTTCGGCCCCTCTCTGGCTGTGTCGCCTGCCTGTGTCCAGTGACCAAGGTCTCAGCCATGGCCGAGAGTCACCCAGAGCCCTAGTAGAGGTGGGCTTCAAGGCTACATCATTAAACCAGGTGTCTCTAGCAGCTCCGTGTCTGTCTCCTGGGTTAGGGGGTTCTGGCCCCCCGAAACCACCTCTCCTAAGAGCTGTGCAACAGAGGGCAGGCTGGGCGGGCCTGGAGCGGTCTGAGGAAGGGCATGAATCAGAGGCGGGGCTGAAACTGGACTGGGAGAGCTCTGCCCACGCTGAGGGAGGGCGTGGGCTTATGGAAGCCATCTGAGGGTCCGCTTGGGGGGGCAGTGGCTGGCGCTGCACTTGCTCTCCAAGGAGTACCTGCCCACCTGGTCAGTGTCCGCCTGGGCTCACCTGGGCCCCATTCTTGCCGGTAGCTCTGTGTGCTGCATTAGCTGGCCACCAGGGGGCACCCTATCCTCAGACTCCGTGGAGGAAATGGCCCCTGTGTAGGAAAGCTGCAGGTAGACCCAGCCCTGGGGTGGATCCTCCTGGGAACCAGTCCTGGGACCCTGCTGTGGCTGGCAGGGCGACTGCAGGGGTCATCTGGAGCGTGTTAGGGCCCGCTGCAGAGGCCTGTCCCTGGGCTGCCACCCAGGCCCCTGTGGCCCCCAGCCCGCAGCTCAGACTCCCCTGGGCAAGGTCTAATCAAGAGGAGCTGAGGGTGTCCTGTGTCCATCAACCGTGACCTGGACTTGGTGGCCACCACCCTCCTCAGGCCAGGAGAAGAGGATTAACTTCTGCCTTGGCTGGGACGATCCCCACTACCCCGTAGCCAGGACAGAGAGGAGGAGGGAGGCTGGGTTAGCACCGGTGTCCTTCTTGGGCCAGAGCCCTCCCTTGGTGGGGCCAGGCCTAGGCTCCACCTGCTCCGAAAGGGGCCTCTGCTGGCCAGGGACATGGGCTGTCGGGGGCCAGACAGAGGCCACTCCCAGGCCCAGCCACTGTGGCCTCTCCCACCCACCCCACCATGGGGCTGGGCCTTCACCAGGATGGTCTGCAGCTCCAGTACTGCCCCCAGGTGAGGCCCACACACCTGGGGACCTGGACTTCAGCAGCCTCTCTGCCAGCCCTGCCTGCTTCCCCCAGCTCTCCCCAGGCACTGCCGCCAGGACAGCTGAGCAGGGTCCAGACCTCAGGGCCCCAGGCCCCACGAACTGCAGATGCCCTCAGGCTTCTGGGCTCCCAGAAAGCATCCTTGTCTCTTCCAAGGGACTTGGCACCCTCTGAAGAGTAGGACAGGGCCTCCGCCCCATCTGCCCGGGGGTGGGACCAAGGTCACACAGCAGCAGGGCATGTCAGCCTTGGATGCCCCCCTGAAGTCCACCCAGGTGGGAGGTGGCGCCACTCTGTTCCAGTCTGCAAATTAGGGGGACAGATTGTACCCACACGCTGAGCACCATCCTCCGTCTCTGGTAGCCTCCGCTGCGGCCCCAGGAGTGAGGCGTAGAGGGCCAGGCCGCCGGGCTGGGGTCCTCATTGTCCCACTGCAGTGTCCTCGTCCCTAACACTCACCCCAGCCTGACCCCTGCCACGAAGGAAGGAGGGAGGGCTGGCATGGCAGCCCTGGTGGGCCCTGGCTGCAGAAGTCTGGCCACAGGCCAGAGGAGCGTCCACACTAGACAAGGAGGGAGGCCCCAGACCTCAGGGCCAGGGGCCACGCCGCCTGCCCGTGAGTCCTTCCGGCAGAGGGGACTGCCAGAGTCCACCGTTCTGTGCCAAGCTGTGCCACCAGCAAATATCTCCATGAACAAGGCCCGTCTCTGTCTGGGACAAGCATGTCTTTGTGGCCGTCACTGCCTGGCCCCTGCCCACATGGGGCCACAGCCCACTCAGGCCAGGCAGGACACAAGGGGGCTTCCCACGCCATTCAGGAAGGGTTCTTTTCTTTCCTTTTCTTGTCTTTTCTTTTTTCCTCTTTTTGCTATGTAGCCCTGGCTGGCCTGGAGCTTGCAGTAATCCTCTCGTCTGAGCCCCCTGAGTACTGGGGTTGCAGTTCTAACCACTGTGCCAAGCTAGGAAGGGCTTTTTCTCCTTTTTAGAGAGTGCACTACAACACCGTTGCCTTTCCCGAGGTTGGAGGACCAGCCAGTGCCCAGCACGGGGCCACTCTCACCCGGGGATGCTGTGCTTGACTGAGCAGCTCCGGCCAGCCAGGGGGAGAGGGTCCCGGGGTGAAGGGCAGTGCTGAGAAAATGTGTGGAGGAGCAGGAAGGACCCCCATGGCCCCCTGACAGTGAGCGGGTTCCAAGCATGGGCTGTGACCTGAGAGGTGAGGCTGCCAGGTGCATGGGGGGGCAGAGGGCACCGAGAGGGAGCGGAGGAAGAGGTCGCACTCAGGACCGACGGCTGCGCTAGACGTCATCACACGGAGGGCTTCTCTCCGACAGAGGCCACACCGCTGGCTGTGGGGCATCAGCCGCTTGCGGAAGAGTGTTCTTGCTTGAGAACCAGATGGAGAGCGGGGATGTGGCTCAGCAGTAGAGGAGTCAAAACATAAGAAACCTCTTTAAGCGCTGGGCGCGGTGGCGCACACCTGTAATCCCAGTGGCTCGGGAGGCGGAGGCAGGAGGATCGCAAGTTCCAGACCAGAGGCAGTCTGCGTAACTCAGCGAGACCCTGTCTCAAAAAAAAAAAAAAAAAAAAAAAAGGGCTAGGAGAGCCCAGTGGTCCAGCCCTTGAGGGCATGCAGGCGTGAGGCCCTGGGTTCAACCCCCAGTACTAAAAAAAAAAAAAAAAAAATCCAAGGAGGTTAGAAAAAGCTTGTTTGGCTCAGGGTTCTGCAGCCCAAGGTCAGCTGCGGATCTGTCCGGGCCTCGTACTCCTCCATTCAGGGCAGAGAGTGGAAGGGCGAGTGGGGTGCTGGGAAGAGAGAAAGGGGGCCGAATGCAGCCCCTCCTGAGGGACAAGCAGGGGTGAGTCACATCCCTGCCCCAAACACCTCCCACCCGCCCCCAACACTACCTCCATGCAGGGTTAAGTTCCCCCACATGAGCTTTGGGGGACACACCCCAATCTCAGCCCGTGCAGATCTGCAGGTCGCAGGTCATCGTCTAACACGGTAAATGTGGATGGGGAAGCACATGAAGGCTCCCGGGTGCCTCCGGTGGTATTTCAGTCTGTACAGGTATCCGGAGGCCATGAGTTTGAGGCCTATCAAGGCAGAGGCGAGGGAGAGGCAGCCATCCCCGTGGTTGGAGACGCAGGCCACAGGCCGAGGTGCCAGGCAGCTGCAGAGCGACGTCGGAGGAAGGCAGGGAAAGCCACATCTCACGGCCGGGGCCAGCGCCAGAACAGGCCCTGCGCTGTGCCGCCCGGACAGCACCCAGAGGGGCTTGGTCACCCAGGATCAGCCCCGCTCCGGGGTGCTCACAGAGCCCCCTACAGGTCCACAGAGAAGGGAAAGCACCCCTGGGCTTGGGGAGGGGAAGACAGAGGCAGCGGAGCCCCCAGAGAGCCTGGAGGGAGGGAGGAGGGAAACACTAGAGGGAAAGGGAGAAAGAGCAGGGCGCGCGGCGAGTGCGAATTAAGATGCCCTGGCATCAAAGAAACCAAGTGCTAGGGACAACGTGCACTTTGCAAGGATTTCCCCGCACAAGAATGTTGAAGTTATTTAGGAAAGAAATAGATTGAAAGGAGAATAAATATACAAATAAAAAGGGGGGGTGCAGGGCATGGAGGTGCACGCCTGTCATCCCCGCCCTCTGGAGGCCCAGGCAGGAGAATGGCAGGGTCAAGGCCGGCCTGGGCTGAAGGGAGAAAAAAAAAAAAAAAAGAAGAAAAATGGACCAAGGCAGCACAGTCCTGTGAGCCACCAGACACACACACCCTCCAGCTCAGGAAAGCAGACGTCCAGTCTCTACGAACCCCTCTCCAACATACCCCAGGTCCCCAGTGCAACTTCTGTTCTAAACTTGGGGGTTCTCATTCTGACGAATAACATGGACATCCCCGAAATGCTACGCATAGTTACTGTGGGTGTTATTTTGTTTTGTTTTGTTTTAATATTTATTTGTTTTTTGCTGTACTGAGGAGTTGAACCTAGGACCCCATGTATACTTTGCAAGCACTATACCACTGAGTTACAGCTCCCCACCCCTTTTCAAACTCAATATCTTGAGATGTGGTTGTTGTTGTTAGGTGCCATTGAGTCAGTGTCCGACTCATAGCAACCTTACATACAACAGGAGAAACACTATTGTCAGTACTTCTCTGCTATTCGCAGGGTTTTCAATGGTGGATTGATTTTGGGGAGAGGGTTGCCGGGTCCTTCTCCCAAGCCTAATGTATCTGGTGTTCCCAGGCGGTCTCCCATCCAAGTACTAACCAGGCCCGACCCTGCTTAGCCTCCAAAATCTGATGGGATCGGATGCCACAGTGGTACACCTGCAGGCATCTTGAGATAGAATGTCGCCACATTACCCAGGTTGCCTCTGGCTTCAAACCTGCAAGTTTTCCTGAGCCACTGGGATTGCACGGTGAATATTTTTAAAGGGGAAGTGTAGAAACTGTGTAACAATATCACACTGCTGTGTTACCGGAAGTTGAAGTGAGCCTCACCTGCCCACACCCCAAGCCTAGCATTACAGAATTTCAGACGCCTATGAAGGCAGGCCACAGCCGAGAGGCTCACAGTGACCACTGGCACCTACGCTGTGTGGCCAGGTCATCACGGGTGGGCACTCCAGCCCCATCCAGTGCTCTGATGATGTGGTCCTGGCTGGCAGCCTGACCGCAGCTCAGGAGACCCAGAGAACAGAACTAAAGTTACTCTCTCAAGAGTGACACTGGGTACTTTCACACCATGGTGCAACTGTTACCACTATCCACCTCCAGACATTTCTTATCTCTCCAAACTGAAATTTCATCCTCATTGGACACTGCCTCCCCAGGCTCCTCCCCAGCCCTGACACCCCCATCCTACTTTCTGTCTCCATGGGTCTAATGACTCTAGGGCCCTCACAGGAATGGAATCATGCAGTGTTTGTCCTTTAGTGACTGGCTTATCTCACTCAGCATAATGTCCTCAAAGCCTGCAGCCATACCACTGTGGCGTCTGATCCCGTCAAATCTCGGAAGCTGAGCAGGGTCGGGTCTGGTTAGTCCGGGGATGGGAGACCACCAGGGAACACCAGGTGCTGTAGGCTTGGGAGAAGGGCCAGCCACCCACTCCCAAAATACAATCAGCCATTGAAACCCTATGAACAGCAGAGAAACACTGACAGTAGTGTTTCACCTGTCATACATAGGGTCGCTATGAGTCAGACACCAACTTGACAGCACCTAACAACAATGTCCTCAAGGTCCATCCATGTTGGAGCATGCCACCGCCGCTGCCTCCTTCTCTTCCTGGTAGTGAGGGGTGAAATTCAGGGCCTCACACATACCTTGCAAGTGCCTCTTCCTCCTTCCTCTTCACGGTAGTGAGGGGTGAAATTCAGGGCCTCACACATACCTTGCAAGTGCTCCAACACTGGGCTGCACTCCCAGCCCATATTTTATTTTTTATTTGGAGACAGAGTCTCCCTAAGTTACGCAGGCTGTCTCTGGCCTCTAACTTTCCATCCTCCTGCCTCACCTTCCCTGGGATTGCAGACATGCACCACTGGGCCTGGCCCGGCCCTTCTTTTTAAGGCCGATGATATTCCATTGTGTGGATGGGCCGCATCTCATTATCCACCCATTCATCATGCACACTTCGGTTACTTCCACATTTTGTCTAATTTGAGTGATGCCATTGTGAATATTGGGAGAAGGACCTGGCAACCCCCTCCCAAAAATGAATCTGCCATTGAAAACCCTATGAACAGCAGAGAAGCACTGACAATAGTGTTTCCCCTGTTGTACAGAGGGTCGCTATGAGTCAGATACCGACTTGACGGCACCTAACAACAACAACAACAATTGTGAATATGGGGCTGGGATTTAGCTCAGTTGGTAGAGCACTGCTCTGCAGTCTCTGAGGTCCTGAGTTTGATTCCCAGTACCGCAAAATGGGAGAAGGACGTGGCAACCCCCTCCCAAGGTAATCCCGAAACAATCTGCCATTGAAAACCCTATGAGTCGGCCTCGACTGACGGCACCTAACAACAACAACATTGTGAATATAGGGGTAAAGCCTTGCTTTCAGCTCTTCTGGGGATATATCTATATCTTTTGAGGATATGATTCCAATAGATGATGATTTGGTTTACTGGTTTGTTTGCTTATAAGTGGGAACAGGGTCGTGCTATGTAGCCTGAGCTGGCCTTGAATTCCAGATCCTCTTGGCTTAGCTTCCTAAGTGCTGAGATTGCAGGTGTGCACTGAGAGAAAATCCAGTGGTGGAGGCATGGACAGGAAAAAACACTCTCACTGGCCAAGGAGCAAGTTTATTTGAGAGCAAGTGTGGAGGGGACCCACTAGGGCAGTGTCACCGCTGAGCAGGAGGCTGCCCTGAGCTGAGTGGTACTAAGGGTTTCATAGGGCTGGTGGGGCCTTGGTGGGAAGCATAGGCAGAAGGAGCTTTTCTTTTGAAGAAGGGGAGATGTCTGTGTTTGGAAGGTTGGCATCTGGCTCCTGGCATCAAGGACATCCTGACCTTGAGGGCCAGTTTGTTTCCAGTGCCCGCCACCTGGCCTTTGGTATCGTTCTGACCTTGGGCCTTGTCTGGGGCCCTTTGTTCTCAGTCATCCTTTGCTTTGGTGATATAGGAATAGGGAGGAGCTTTCTTTATCCTCAGCTGCTTTCCGCTGATGGCAAGGTAGGCATCCTGCGAGGAGAAGCCAAACATTGACAGGAGACTTGTTGGAATTCCTCAGAGGCAGCAGCATGATGAAGTTAATCCTTGCGCAAAACCAGCCTGAAGTAACTCGGTATTCACCCCACCAGATATTTTCCTTTGCTCTATCTGCCTGCAAGGAAAGTGACTTTAAAATGATTAATCCAGCCAGGCACGGTGCTGCACACCTGTAACCCCAGCAACTTGGGAGGGTGAGGCAGGAAGTTTGTAGGTTGGAGGCTAGAGGCAGCCTGAGCAACTTAGCAAAATTCTGTCTCAAAAGTAAAACAAGGTGCTTGGCGCGGTGGCGCATGCCTGCAATCCCAGCGGCTCGGGAGGCGGAGGCAGGAGGATTGCAAGTTCAAGAACAGAGGCAGTCTGTGTAACTTAGCGAGACCCTGTCTCAAAAAGTAAACAAATGGGCTGAGGGTGCAGCTCAGTGGTCCAGCACTTGCAGAGCATGCAGGCGCGAGGCCCTGGGTTCAACCTTCAGTTCCACAAGAAAATAAATTAATTAAAGTAAATTAAATTAAAATAAAATACAATAAAAAACAAGTGGACTAAGGGTATAGCTCAGTGGTAGAGCCCTTGCCTAGCATGTGTGATGCCCTGGTTCAACCCCTCAGTGCTGAGAAAAACATAAAAGCTGAGCCCACTTCCTCACCCTGTCTTTGCTTCCATCAGCTCTTCTCTTTCCACAAAACCACCCTCCTGTGCCCATCCACAGGCTTACCCATCCCGGCACATGGGAGGAAGTGCCTCTTGGCTCTAGTACTGAAAACAAAGCCAATCAGGTTCTTTAAAATATCTCCACAAACCTAACATCCCGTGCTGGCCGTGGAGCAGCTGCCTGGAAACACAGGTGACAGTTTGCTCCCTGGGCCCAGGGTTCTCCCTGTCCAGAGCCTCAAGATCACGGGGGACAAGGCCACACCCCTCGTCATCTCCTCAAGAACATCAGCACATCTGCCTGCAAAGCCCTCTGTGTCCCCCGGGGTAGGGGCAGATGACTTTGTCCGTGGCAGGTGACAATCCCAGGTTGAACGGGGAAAACACTGGCTCTTATCACCAGGGAGACTCACGACTAAGCAGTTCACACCCAGGAGCTTTGCCACCCGCCATGCCTCTGACGGCTGATGTGGGTCACGGGTCACCGCGGTGCCTGGTAACTGCCACCCACGTTGTTTTTCAGGAGCTTGGAGGCCGCTTCTGTCTCTCTCAAAACGGCTGAAACCACAGGCCCTTCCCGTGGGCCCTTTCGATGTGGGCCAAACTCCACCTGGGGCACTCCAGAGACCCGTGACGACTGATTACGTCCCGTCCCTGTCTTCTGCCCATCGCCTCTCCCCAGCCTCGGTGGCCCGGCCTCTGCAGCCCACGAGCACCCAACCTCCCCGTGCTATCACGGGAGGCGGGGTGGAGACCACGCAGGGGCTGCCTCGAGAATAAACTCTTCGCCAAACTTGCCCTTCGGCTGGTGGCTGGTGGGTGGTGGGCGGGGCTGGCCTGGCTGGGAGGCAGGGCCTGGGAAGGCCAGGCGCTGAGGACGGGGGAAGCTCACCCTCGCTGCTCTCAGTGCGCGCGCAGCGGGACACAGTTACTTCCCGCGTGTGTCACGGGCACCGGCAGCGCAGGAGCAGCGGCCTTGGCCTCCAGAGGCCCAGGGAGCATCACCGCCCCTTCAGGGAGGGGAGGGAGAAGGAGGAGCAATCCCAGTGGTGCCCTGACTCAGCACGGGGCTGGGTGCAAAGTCTGTGGACGCCTCCTTCCCCTGTCCAGCCCTGGCCTGGCGAGTTTTTGAGTGACAGAGGACAGGCCCCTCAGCAAAACGGAGCAGAGCTGGACACACCCGGAGTCAGCTCCGCTCACCGGCACAGATGGAAAGCAAGCACTTCAAGGCCCTGCTGGCCGGCACGTGAAGGTGGGCGCCCAGCGAGCCTCCCAGTGGCCAGACGCTTCCCTAGAACTCATGGCTCCCCTCCCCTTCCCGGGGCTTCTAGGGCACAACTTGGGGCACATGTGGGGACAATGCAAAATGAGGGGGCTCTGAGCTGCAGCCCCACCTACTCCCTGAGCTCAGTGCCCAGCGCTTGCCGGTGCAAACTCATCCTCAACCCTGTGGGCCTTCCTCTGCCTCTTTCTACTCAAAGGTGTCCAGCCCAACAACGGTGGACGCTAAGCAGGCTTGGTGTTGAGCTTCCCCCCAACCACTTTTTTTTTTTTTTTTTTTTTTTTTTTTTGTTACTGGGGGTTGAACCCAGGGCCTCATGCTTGCATGCTCTGCAAGTGCTGGACCACTGAGCTGCACCCCCAGCCTTTTTTTTTTTTTTTTTTTTACTTTTTTGAGACAGGGTCTTGCTAAATTACGCAGACTGCCTCTGGTCTTGAACTTGCGATCCTCCCGTCGAGCCGCTGGGATTACAGGCGTGCGCCCCCGCACCTGGCGCCCCCCCAATTTTTTCAGGTAAAATGTACCTCCAGTGAAATGCACAGTTGGACTAGTATTTACAACTGTGCCCCCAAGTGCCCCCTACCCCAGGAAGACATCTGGGCTCTTCAGGATCTGCTATTCAGAGGGCCTGGAGCAGGGCCCAGGAAGGGACAATTATCAAGTCCCCAGGAGTGATGCTGCCGGCCAAGGACCACACTGTGAACCCCATGTGGTAGGCATTCCCTCACCCCAGAAGCTCCCTCAGGCCCCAGGGCCGGCTGGGGAGCAACCCATGTCCAGCAGGCAATGCAGGGCATCTGGACATGTGTGTCGGGCATAGCTTTTTTTTTTTTTTTTTTTTTTTTCGGTACTGGGGTTGAACCCAGGGCCTCGTGCTTGCATGCTTTGCAAGTGCTGGACCACTGAGCTGCACCCTCAACCTATTTTCTTACTTTTTTGAGGCAGGGTCTTACTAAGTTACACAGACTGCCTCTGGTCTCCAACTTGCGATCCTCCTGCCTCCACCTCCCGAGCTGCTGGGATGACAGGCGTGCGCCACTGCATCTGGCTTGGAATAACTTTTGAGGACAGGTCCTTTAGCAGGTAGGTGGCCCAATGCCCCACTGTCCTGCCTGTGACCAGAGTCTTTCACGAAAGACACGTACTCACCTTGGGAGGTGCCCTTGAGGTTCGTGTCTTCCCTGTGGCCAGTGTGGGCTGCCTGACTGTTGCTCTGGCCTGGGGCCCCAGCCTGGGCAGTGCCTGGTTCTTCCCGAGGAAGGTGTAGACCCAGTCCGCCACATCGGCAAAGACCTCCCTGCAGATCCTGGGCAAGATCGGTGCCATGAGCCAGAAGGGCAGTCCTCTGTCCCAGGTCACTCAAGGCAAGAACAAAGAGCCAGGCAGGGGTGGGGGCCACTCGTGGTGGACCCAGGGGAGTAGGGCTGGAGTCATGCTAAGTCCACAGGCCAACACCTGAGCAGTCCTTTCAAAGGAAGCAGCAGGGAAGTGGAGACCCAACCTCAAACAGGAGACACGTCTCCAAGCTCTTCTCTGATCACCAGCCTGGTCCTTCAGTCCCCAGAGGTGGCCCCCATAGTCCTTGGTGTCACCGTGGAAAAATCTGCCTTCCTGTGGATTTGATACAAATGGAGTGGTCCTGTGTGTTGTGTGGCAGCCTCTGCCATTCCCTGCAGAGCTTGGGTCTGGCCAGGTGGTGCTGGCATCAGCGGTCCACTCCTGTACTGGTGAGTGGCCTCCACAGGTGAGCCACTCGGTCTTCTTTGTGGTCAGTTCTGCCACGGGAGGGGGACATTGTGTTGTCTCCAGGTTGGAGCTCTTATCAATAAAGCTGCTAAGACTATCCAGAGTTTTGTGTGGACAGTTCTGATCTGAGGAGCCGAGCTGCCAGTTCGGGTAATGAGGACCTGCTGGACTCTGTGAGAGACCAGGCCACTTCCCACATGCACCCAGTCCCCACCCAGTTCCTCTGCATTTCCACCAGCACTTGGCGTCTTCCTACAGCTGCCCTGTCAGCGAGGATGGAGCTATCTCACCAAGGATGTAGCCTTGCAGCCTTGTCTTCTGTGACATGTATTTCCTGCTTTTGAGTTTCAATGGTGCAAGAGTCATCGCCATCCTGTCCCCTGCGGTGTGGGGCATGCATCTCCCGGTCCAGCCCAGATGTTTGGACAGGCAGCACTGCCATGCACACAGATACTAAACACAATTCACTCAGGACCCTCAAGTGAGGGCTGCGGACTCCTGCGGCCCTCGGGACGCCAGTGGAGACAGGAGAAAGGAAAAGCCTTGGGCGCTTTTGCCTTGCAGGGACAAACACAGCTCTTTATTTCTCTGCCCTTTATCAGGGCAGAGAGATAACCCATAGCATACAGCTTTAAGTGCTAGCAGCTCTTATACAGCCTCAAGGGCAGATGCTTCCATGTTGGTGGTCTCAGCGGAGAGCGGGTGCTTTCCTTGTTGATGGTCGCAGCGGGGAGAGCGTTCTTTTGTCACCAAAGGTCCGGGCGAGAGAGCGGAGAGAGCTGTTTCCTCATCGGTGGTCCAGGTGAAAAAGGGGATCTTTCCTTGTTGGTGGTCGAAGGTCTGGGCGAAAAAAGTCTTTCCTTGTCGGTGGTTGAAGGTCTGGGCGAAAAAGGATAAAACTGCTGCAGTGCAGCTCCTTATATAGCTCACCCACAGAATGGCCTGAGCCAATTAGCTTTTAGTCCAATTGTCCAATCAGGTTCGGGGGATTTGTGAAGGGTTTTGTACAAATATTGAATCAAGTTACTTTCATTTTCCCTATATTTTTAATTTACAAACCAGATCTTCAAAAGCCGTTTTCCCAGTTGTTTTGGGGTTTTTGCCAATATCCTCCCGATTTCTCTCACTGTGGAACAACTGCTCTGCTCTCCATCTTTGCCTCCTAAAAACAAAGTCAAGCCAGGCATGATGGTGCGTGCTTGTATTCCTTAACTGTCATCCTACAGAAAAGCCAACTTAAACCAACTTAGGGAGGAAAGAAATTTATTAAGGGCTCATAGTAGATCAGTCCATAAAGGTGGCAGGGCAGGTGTGGCAGTGGCAGAAGGCAGGGCCCATATCAAATGACCTCACGTTTTCATGAGCAGGAAGCAGAGAGAGAACGTTGCCACAGGCCCAGGATAAAAATCTCCAAAGGCCCGCCCACAGTAACCGACTTCCGCCAACTTAGACCAAGGTTCCACGACCTCCCAGGACAGTACCACCAGCTGGAGATCAAACCCCACGACCTTTGGGGAACACTTTATAGTCAAACCACAACAACACCTATCATCCCAGCAGTTCAGGAGGCAAAGGCAGGAGGATCATGAGTTGGAGGCCAGAGGCAGCCTCCTCAACTTAGCAAGACCCTGTCTCAAAATAAAACAAAACAAGAAGGAGGGGTGGGGGTGTGGCTCAGTGGTAGAGGATGTGCCTAGTATGCTTGGAGGTCCTGGGTTCAATCTCCAGTACAGAAAAAGAGCCAACCAGAGGAGCCTCTAAGACCCCAATATAAAAGCTAAAGCTGGGGTTGGGGATGTGAGTCAGTGTTAGAACCCTGCTTGGCATGCATGAAGCCCTGAGTTTCATCCCCAGGCTCACAATAAATAAATAAATAAATCCCAAAATGTCACCAGAAGAAACCATAGGAAAGTATTCCTGACACTTTGGAGGAAGCAAAGATCTCCTAGGATACAAAAGAAACCCTAACCATACAATGAACAGGTTGAACTTCAGGAAATTAAAAGCTTCTCCTTAAAGATACCGAGAAAAGAGCCAGGCATGGCGGTGCACAGCTGTCCTCCAGGCACTGGGCAGGCCTAGGCAGGAGGACCAGAGTTTGAAGTCAGCCTGGGTTACATACTCAGACCTTGTCTTAAAAAACAAACAAACAAACAAAAAGATACTGAGTGTTAGGGAAGACGCGTTACAAAATGGCTCCTCCCTATAAGGTGGTGCCTCCTTCTACCCGCTATCCCCCAGTCCTCGAAAAGCCTGCCAAAACGCCCCCCAAAACTTGACTTGAAATCTGCCCCTGTCTGGCAACTGATGACTACTTCCTCTTCCTTCTTCCAGCCTACCAGAACCCTCCACGCACCCGCTTACTGCCTGTTTCAATGCAACACGTCAATCACCCCTTCCCTTCCCACCTAAAGCCCATAAGAGCCTCGCCGCTTCTTCTCCTAGAGGTTGCTCTCTCCTTTGCTAGAGATGGCCCTGGCAGCTTCTCCCAATAAAGGTCTGTTGAGTTCATGGGTTTTCAGCTTCTTACCTAACACTGAGGAAAATGGGAAGTAAACCAAGCCAAAGACTAAGAAAATATCTGTGGTACAAGTGGATCTGACTGAAGACTCAGTCAGAGCGTATAAAGAACTCCCACAGATTAATTATAATTATAGTAGGACAACACCATGGACTGGCCCCCATAGATAGCACTATAGGACTGGCCCCATAGATAGCACTATAGGACTGGCCCCCATAGATAGCACTATAGGACTGACCCCATAGATAGATAGCACTATAGGACTGGCCCCCATAGATAGATAGCACTATAGGACTGGCCCCCACAGATAGCACTATAGGACTGGCCCCATAGATAGCACTATAGGACTGGCCCCCATAGATAGCACTATAGGACTGGCCCCATAGATAGCACTATAGGACTGGCCCCCATAGATAGCACTATAGGACTGGCCCCATAGATAGCACTATAGGACTGGCCCCATAGATAGCACTTGTACACCTTCTGAACTCGTCTACTTCTTTGGGACAGATTCCCAGCAGGGTTCTGGATTCAAGGGTAAGGGAGGGACCACCAGGTTTTCCTGCTTTGGCCTGGCCTCAGCCCTCACACATAATGCCCAAGGCCCATCCAGTAGTCTTTTGGGCCAAGTGACTGCCCAGCGCAGCCAATGTCCAGCCGCACCAGGCCCACTTGATGGGGTGGGGGGCTTTGCGGATCATTGCTCCAGAAGAGGCCCACCTGCAGGGTCCAAACTAGGGACCAGGCTGTCACCGTGCAGGCCAGGGCTGGGTTTTAACGTCTCTCCTGCCTCACCTCAGTCCACCTCACTGCACAGCCCTTGGGGTGACTTTACAGGGCCGAAGTGACCAGTGATCTGTGCCTGGCAGGGAACGGGAGAGGTATTCCTTCCAGGCTCCCATAGTTCATGGGGAGGGACGTGCCCTGGCCATATGGCCACAGAGATGGTGTTCCACCCACTCACAGGCCATTCTTCTCTAGGGCCTTAGTGTTGGGGTAGGAGCCTGCAGCCCATGGTGCTGCCTCAGTGGGCCAGCTGCCTGTTCACCCTATCTATCCGCATTGGGACAGTGTTTTTTGTGTGTGTGTTTGTTTGTTTATCTCCGTACAGGGGGTGGTGAACTCAGGGCCTCGCACATACTTTACAAGTACTCCACCACTGGGCTGCACCCCCAGCCCCATCTTTTAATTTTTTATCTTGAGACAAGGTCTTGCTAAATTATGCAGGCTGCCTCTGGCCTTGAACCTGAGATCGTCCTGCCTCTGGACCGAGTCCCTGGGATTACAGGTGTGTGCCACTATACCCGGCTCATTTTTTTTATTTTTAGAAAGTATGTTCAGTTTTATTTATTTAACTTTTAAAAATTTAAATAAGGAGAGTTCTTTCATATGGAAAGAGCTAGAAGAATCACATATTTGAAAGGAGAAACAGCAGGAACCGAAGTGGAGAGAAAGGAGCGTGAGCGTCTAGCACGGCCACAATGCGTTCCCATCCGAGGTAAAAGTTTCCCTAAGTCATATATAAACAAGCAGCACAGGACACCGTGAGCCATCGCCTGTCCTTTCAAATACCTGGTCTATGTGAAAAGACAAAGAGGAAAGGCCAAAATAAAAGCAAAAAGGAGCACAAGTAACCCTCTGAAAAACAAAACCCACTTTTCCCTCCATCCTGCAACTCCAAGGCTCTGGGAACGGGCTAACGACAGGGCCTGGGGTGCTGCTACCAACTGGAAGCCAGGTTTTTTATTATTTTATTTCATTTATTTATTGTGGTACTGGGGGTTGAACCTCGGCCAGTGCTGGAGCACTGAGCTGCACCCCCAAGCCCATTTTTTACTTTTTGAGACACAGTCTCGCTAAATTACGCAGACTGCCTCTGGTCTCAAATTTGCGATCCTCCCGCCTCCGCCTCCTGAGCAGCTGGGATTACAGGCGTGCGCCACCTGGTGCAGCCCTCACACATAATGCCCAAGGCCCACCCAGTAGTCTTTTGGGCCAATAAACGCCCGGTTTATTTTTTATTTTGAAACAGGTCTCGTTAAATTAAGTAGGTTGCCTCCGGCTTTGACTCGCGATCCTCCTGCCTCAGCATCCGGAGTCCTGGGATTATAGGCGTGCGCCTCCGTGCCCGGTGGCCTCGGCGCTTCAGGAAGGCGATCTCACCCGGGCCCACCGACCTGGACCCACCGGTTACAGCTGCGATGTGCCCGGGAAGTCTCTGCAGGCGGTGCAGGGCGCTGGGACCCTACGGGCCAGGTGCGGGGCGGGGCCTAGGGGCGGGGGCGGGGATTCGGGCGGGGCCTCATGCCCAGAGGCGGGGCATCGTGCCCGGGGGTGGGAACCTGGTCTCTGGGGCGAGGCTCCGGCTCCTCGCTCCGATTGGCTGGGGCGCGCGGGGCACTGTGGGACTCTGCGCCCCCGCCGCCGCCTACGCCGCCGCCGCCCTCGCCGCGCAATGTCGGGGTCCCCGGTGAAGCGCCAGCGGATGGAGTCCGCCCTGGACCAGCTCAAGCAGTTCACCACCGTGGTGGCCGACACGGGCGACTTCAACGGTGAGGGGCCGCGGGGCGCACCGATCCTCCCTGGCCGCGGGGCACGCGTTCCGCCTGCGCGGGGGTCCGCCGCGCCCTCGGGGCCCGCGCCGGCCGCCGCTGTCGGCGACTCCGGGAGCCCCTGGCGGAGCGTCAGTGGGTCGAGGGGTTCTAGCTTCAGGTTAGGGGGAGTCCGGCGGGACCTCGCGCTGTCCCAGCTGTCCAGCCTGGCGTGGCACAGGCTCAACTTTTAGGCCAGCGCGTTCGGCAGGGCCGGGGCGGGCTTGCTGAACACCACCCGCTTCTGCAGCCTGTTGCGCTAGGCTCCCTGGGTGCCCAGCTGGTGGCTGCGACAAGTGGCCGGCGCGGCTGGACGTCCCCCCCAGCTGCTGGGCCTGTGCACTGACTGAAGCACAGGGCTGCCTTACCGTTAGACGGCAGATTTTCCTGGGCTTGGAGAGAACTTGGGAGACACCGAGGTGTAAAGGAGGGTTGCACTTAGCCCTTATTCCTCGGTCTCGCAGCGCCCCGTAGGTGAGCTTTGTTCCGTGTTTACTGTAAACAAATAGTACTTTCAGGAGAATCGCGACAAATACTACTTTCAGGAGAATCGCGACAAATACTACTTTAAGGAGAATCGCGACTGCCCCGCACATGTGAACGCCCAGCACAAAAGCGCCTTTGCTCGTTTCTGCTTTCTCACGGTGACTTGAGGAACAGGCTCTAATTCCTCTTGCCGACTGAGTGTGCACATTGTTTATGTAGCCGAGCCTGGAGAATGATTAGGCATATTTGGCTGCCCAAATATAAAGGATGGTCTCAGCGACTGGCTTGAGGTCTAGCAGAGCGCACCAAACCCCTGTGACAGAGGCTCCGAGCTTTATCAGAGGGCTTCAGGGGACCCGGCCACGAGCCACCAGGTCCTTACCTGTCCGTAAGTCCAGGTCTCTGTGGCTAACCACGTTTATGAGAGTGCCAGAAAAGTGGTGGCACCTGTTTGTGCGTCTTAGCCTTTTCCCTTCTTAGACTGAGAATAATCTGCAGAGCTTGTGGGGTGGACGGGGCCTTTGTATCACTCCCTGCTGCCCGCCCCCAGATAACAGCTGAGCCAGCTGTTGCATGGTCTGGTAGTTCAAGGCCAGTAGCTAGGTTTTCCTTAAGGCCATAGGAAGAGGGACCTGGGGAATGTCATTATTTTTAGAAGTCTTTAAACCAAGTGCTGACTTTTCAAAGTGGATATTCAGTTAAAAATGCATTTATTGATAATGTTGGTTTTGTTTTTTGTTTTTTAGTTTTTGTTTTTAGCTAGAGCTTTGCTAGGTAGCCTAGGCTGGCCTCACACTTGCATCTTCCTGTCTCAGCCTCCCAAGTGCTGGGATTACAGGCGTGTGCTGCTATGCCTGGTTTGACAGTGTAAATTAACACAAGCTATGTAATTGTTTGGGATCTGTACTGTTTTTTTTTTCGGGTACTGGGGGTTGGACCCAGGGCCTCGCGCTTGCATGCTCTTCAAGTGCTGGACCACTGAGCTACACCCTCAGCCCATTTTTTACTTTTTTGAGACAGGGTCTTGATAAGTTACCCAGACTGCCTCTGGTCTTGAACTTGTGGTCCTCCTGCCTCTGCCTCCCAAGCCGCTGGGATTACAGGTGTGCGCCACTGTGCCTGGCACGGATCTGTACTTTGTGAATGAGGGTTCGTAACTCCCTGAGCGTTACAGGCCTCTAAGAGTAGAATCAGAGCTGTGGTGCTCTTCCTAGAACTACCTGCTGCCTTGTTTTGCACGCGGTCTAAGTGTCCATGAACCGTGAAGACCCCATGGGTCTTTTTTTTATTATTTTTTGTTTTTATTATTTGTGTGTGTATACGTGCATGCATGTGTGTGGTATTTTTGTGTGTGCTGGAATCGGGCCCAGGGCCAAGGACATGTGTTACCACTGAGCTGCACACCTGAGCCAGCACCTCCCTAGAATGCACTTCTTTCTAACTCGTTATTCTGAAATAATGACAGACTCACAGAAGTTGCAAAATTAGCCCACAGAGCCCATGAACCCTTCACCACGTCCCTCAGTGATGTCCACACCAGGAAGTAGGGCCGGGTGTGGGCCACACTGCCTACAGCCTGGCCCCGTGCGCTGTGGGTTTCCGCCTGTGCCGGGGTCTCTGCAGGGGTTTTGTAACGCATGTGTTTGTGTCACTACCAAGACAGGTGGGACACAGAGTGCCCTGTGCTCCAAGGGCTGCCTCGACCTGGCCCCTGATGGCCCTGAATTTGTTGTCCATCTTTGTAGTTTTGCCATCAAAAGGCACTTTGAATATATTGTCAAAAAGCTGTGGTGAACCGCCTCGTCTCCCACCACAGCTGGCGGCTGGCCGGCTGTGCTGTGTGCTTGCTCTCCACGCGCACGTCCGACGGGCGCTGCCCAGCTGGCAGGACTTCAGGACAAGCCAGGTTTGCTTTCCTGAGTTCCTGAGAAGGAACTGTGCTGAAAGAGGCAGGCTTTCTCTTTCTTTGTTTCTTTCTTTCTCTCTTTCTTTACTTTTCTTATTAGTAATTTTTAATGTACATCCTAATGGGTCTCATTATGACATTCCCATACATGTGTTTCATTGTACATTGCCCACCTAAACCTCCTCCTTACCCTCATTAAGAGGCAGGTCTTTTGTGTGTGTGTGTGTTGTGTGTGTGTGTGTGTGTGTGTGTGTGTGGTACTGGGGGTTGAACCCAGGGCTTGGCGCTTGCAGAGCATGGACCACTGAGCTGCACCCTCAGCCCATTTTTTTACTTTTTGAGACAGGGTCTCGCTAAATTACGCAGACTGCCTCTGGTCTCGAACTTGCAATCTGCCTGCCTCCGGAGCTGCTGGGCCACCGCACTCTGCTCCAAGAGGCAGTATTTCTTGAAGCTAGCTGTGTGGTGTCTGTCCTGTCACTGGCTTTGGACCAGTGCGCCTCCTAGTGGCCATTAGGCAGTAGCACATACTGCGTGGTCTGTTTTCCTAGCTGACTCACACTTCAGTCCCAGAGTGCTGAAAGTCCCCTCACAGGGGCGTTTGCCCTCCTGCACCTAGTGTTTTACTTTTATTTTTTCTTTTCTCCTTTGATACATAGTTCAAGCTGGCCTTGATCTCTCCATATTCCTGCCTCAGCTTCATGAGTGCTGAGATTAAGGGCATGTGCTGCCACTCTCAGCTTAGGCACCTAGTCCAAACCTGTCTCATCGCTGTGCCTACAGCTGCCTCTTGGCCAGCTTCTGAGAGAGGAGCTCTAAGAGCGGTGTCCCCATGGCCTGCTCAGCCCTGCCGCAGGGCCCCTTACGTTTTGGGGGAAACAGGTGCTCCACTTATTTTCCTGCTTTGTGGAGTCCGTTTTTGTTGTTGTTGTTGTTGTTGTTGTTGTTGTTAGGTGCCTTTGAGTCAGGTCTGACTCATATCGACCCTATGTACAGCGAAACAAAACATTCCCCAATTCTGTGCCAGGCACACGATCTTATTTATGATTAAGCCCATTGTTGCAGACACTGTGTCAATCCATCTAGTGGAGGGTTTTCCTCTTTTGCGTTGACCTGCCACTCTCCCAAACATGATGTCCTTCTCCAGGGATTGATCTCTCCTGACTACATGTCCGAAACATGTAAGACCCAGTCTGGCCATTCTTGCTTCCAAGGAGCACTCTGGTTGCACTTCTAGGACAGATCTGTTGGTTCTTTTGGCAGTCCGTGAATATTCAATAACCAGATTTTTGTTGCTGTGACAAAATATATGAGAAAGTCCACTTAAGGAAGGCAAGCTTTGTTGTGGCTCAGCCCAGAGGGTGTGGCAGAGACAGGAAGCTCACTGCCTGGCTCCTCCCCGTTCCCGGGTTACCACACCTGGGCCCCTGGCCTGTTGGGTGGTGCCGCCCACATTCAGGGCAGGACTCCAGCCTCAGGTAATCCTCTGGAAACACCCTCACAGACTACCCAGGGTGTGCTTTACTAATCTTCCGGGGCTCTCCAGCCAATCAAACACTGAAAATCCTGTTAACCTTCACTTCTGCTTTTGGAAATTGTTTCCCTAGCCATCGATGAGTACAAGCCCCAGGATGCCACCACCAACCCGTCCTTGATCCTCGCTGCAGCACAGATGCCGGCCTACCAGGAGCTGGTGGAAGAGGCCATCACCTACGGCAGGAAGCTGGGCGGGTGAGTGCGCGGGGCAGGGCGTGCTGGCCCGTCTTGCTGGCCCTGTTTCCCCCCCACTGAACTGTGATTTGCATGGAGTAAACTGCACCCAGCGAATATACTGCTCCAGGTCTTGCCAGTGTGAACACTACCCCCGACCGCTTGGATGCAGAACATTTGCAGTACCCGGGTTCCCAGCCACAGCCGTACATGGTTTTGTTTTGTTTTGTTTTGTTTGTGCTTTGAGGCTGAAACCAGGCCTTGTGCAGACTTTGTGCACGTGCACTACCACTGAGCTGCACTCTCAGCTCCGTTTTTACGTTTTATCTTGAGACAAGGCTCACTAAGTTACACAGGCTACCTCTGGCCTCAAACCTGCAGTCCTGCCTCTACCTCCCAGGTTGCTGGAGTTGCAGGCATGTGCCACTGCACCGGGACTTTTTTTTTTTTAATTGATAAATGTTGGTGGGGTCCAGAGGAATGCAGCATTTGCTTTTTCCATTACGTTTTCTTTTTTAACAGTACAGTGTAGTGAGTTCTAGTGCACTTGTGTAGTGATGAGGCCTCCCCACGTCCTGGGAGGTGTTAGAGTATGTCCCCTCCCAGAATGTCCCCTGGTGCCTTTTTGTAGTAGGTATCTGCTCCCTCACCCAGGCCACCCCAGAGTGACAGTGTGCAGCTGAGAGCCTCACTCAGCAGGGCAGGTGGCCCTGAGTGGGAACAGGTGTCTGTGATGTCTGCTTTGGCCGGGTCCAGTTGGCTGCAGGTGCCTCCCCCTGACCTCGTGTGGCAGCCACTCAGCACACTGAGTCCACCCCCCGTCTTTCCCTCTTAGCCAGCTTCTCTTTCCTCCTCTCCTGGTGCTCCTGGAATCATGTGGCAGTGTGGTGCTGTTGGTTTGGGTGGTCATGAGTTTCTGCTGCTGCCTCGAGCCAGCCCATGAGTTCAGCCCATCGCGCTAGCTGAAAACATTTTCATACGCAGTGAGCAAACTGACACAGACACTCAGGTCAACGCGTGCTTTGGAACAGCACCTGCATTTCACCTGTTGTCTGCCCAGGCAACTTGGGAAAGGTTGAAAAGATAACCTTTTTCCATCCAAGGGACTCGGGGGGCAGAGGAAGGAGGATTGAGAGTTCCAGGGCAGAGGCCAGGTGGGGTGGAGGAAGATAACCTTTTTTCCAAGTCAGGTTTTCTTTGTTTTGTTTTGCTCTGTTTTGTTTTGCCATGTTGGGGTTGAACCTAGGGCCTCACACATACCACATACTTTGCAAATGCTCTGCCCTCCAGCCTAATTTTTAATTTTGAGTCAGAGCCTTGCTAAGTTATGTAGGCTGCCTCTGGCTTGAACTCACGATCCCCCTGGCTCCACCTCGAGTCACTGGGATTACAGGTGTGCACCACCACACCTCGCCCAAGTCAGGATTTATTTATTTATTTATTTTATTTTTGTGGTACCTGGGGGGCTGAACTCAGGGTCTCGCTTATACTTTGTAAGCGCTCTACCACAGAGCTGCACCCCTAGCCCCTTTTTTATTTTATATCTTGAAACAGGGTCTTGCTGAGTTACACAGGTTGCCTCTGATCTCGAATTCAGGATCTCCCTGCCTCCGTTTCCCTAGTCACTAGGACTATAGGCATGGGCCACCGTACCTGGCGCAAGTCAGGTTTTATTGAGATATGATTTACATGACAGACAGGTCACCCTGTTATATATTAAAATGCACTGCTGTGACATCCACCACAAATAAGGTACGGGACATTCCATCCTCTGTCCATTCCTTTCCCACATCCCCAGCTCCACGGATTTCTTTCCTCTCCTGTCCAGATTGCCATATAACTATGTCATAATGTGATTTTTTCTGACATACGGTAAGTGTTACAGTGGTTAAGATGGTAAATCTTATGGTATAGGTGTTTTACCACAATAAGACTATGGTTTATTTTGTTTTGTGTTTGTTACTGGAGTACTGGGGGTTGAAGCCCGGGCCTTGCTCATGCCAGACAATTGTTGATCCATTGAGATGCACCCCCAGCTTCTTTTTTTTTTTTTTTTTTGAGTCAGGGTCTTACTGAGTTGCACAGGCTGCATCTGGCCTTGAACTCACCATCCTTTGGCCTTAGCCTCCTGAGTCACTGTGATTACAGGTGTGTGCCACTGTGTCTGGCTTTCTATTTTTGTTTTATTTGAGACAGTCTCAGTAGGTAGCCCGGGCTGGCCTACTGAACTCATGATCTTCCTGCCTCCACTTCCTGAGGGCTGGGATTACAGGCATGAGTCAGCGCACCCATCTAAAACAATGTTTTTAGGAAAAAAATGAAAGAAATTTAGTAAAGGAATCAAGTGTCTGTTTTGTGGGGTCCTGTGAAACCTCACAAGCTTCCAACCCAGCTTCTTCCTCTGAATTTCAGGTCACAAGAGGACCAGATTAAAAATGCTATTGATAAACTGTTTGTGTTGTTTGGAGCAGAAATACTGAAGAAGATTCCGGGCCGGGTATCCACGGAAGTGGATGCGAGGTGGGTGAGGCTGGGGTGAGGGGGCAGCAGGTCGGCTGGTAGCATCAGTGGCCCAGAACTGGGTCTGTTCCCCGGGGATCTCCATAGCCATCCCAGTGTTCTGGAGCTCCGAGTTTACCAGCTGATCACCAGCCTGGGTCTTTGATGAAAGTAACAGCCTGCTGGTCCCACTAAGGGGCCCTGGTCCTGAGATTGGGCCTTGCTGGCTCCAGGAGCAGAGGGGGCTTTCTCGCAGCGTGGTGCGGCAGCAGAACTCTGCTACCAGCGTGCTCTCCTTGGTGGTCCCTCGCCCTCACAGGCTCTCCTTTGATAAGGCCGCCATGGTGGCCCGGGCCAGGCGCCTCATCGAGCTCTACAAGGAAGCTGGAATCAGCAAGGACAGAATTCTCATCAAGCTGTCCTCAACCTGGGAGGGAATCCAGGCTGGAAAGTAAGTGCCTCTGCCAGGAGGAGCTGCCAGCCGGCCTTGCTCCCTCGCAGGCCGCGGTGTCCACCCTGAGGGCTGGGTGAGGGACAGTAGGGCAGGCCTGCACTCTGCCCCAGCATCAGCCCAAGGAGTTCTGCTTCACCCCAGCCAGCAGGGAAGGAAAGCCCCCCTGACCACCTGCAGGTTTTGCCTCTCAGTCTTTCCCCTAATCAGCAAAGCCTAAATTTACATAGTGTTTAAAAAGAAAACAGTTGTTACTTAAATTATAGGCTCAGAGAGAAAGAGAGAGAAAATGTAAAATCAAATCAGACTCCTTTATGATGTCCAACCCCCAGGAAGCCAACACTGGCCACACTAGGATAACTCATGAGAGGCCCCTGGCCACGCTGGGATAACTGGTCAATGAGAGACAGTCATGTCCCCCCACCCCCCACTGGCTGCCTTCTCTCTGGACTTGCCTGTTCTGGACACTTCACAGAAAAGATGTCCTTAGGTTTATCCACATTGTACCATCTGTCACTGCCTCATTCTGTTTCCTGGCTAAATAATACTCCATTGTGCAGACAGACTACAAGTCCATCCATTCAGCTGTTGGACATGTGGTCTGTTTTCATGTGGACTGTCGTGAGCAGCGCTTTGGACACAGACAGACACGTCCTGGTGTGGATATGAGTTTTCATTTCTTGTGGGTGGATGCCAAGAAGTCAGGTTGCTGCGTCATGTGGCTGGTGGGGGAGACCCTCTCCACCTCTGCGCTCTGTGCACCCTGGTGTTAGCTGCACTCACACTTGGACACCTGTGTGGCCCCCGGGGAGGGAACTTGTGGCTGGAGCAGACTTCACTGTGGATGTTCGCCCTGGAACATCCATAGTGCATAGGGTGGGCACCAGTTGAGGGTCTAACATGCCAGGGGGCTTCCCAGGAAAGACTGGGGCCACAGACTTGCTGCAAGGTGCCCTGAAAGGGAGCGGTACCAGCTGGAGTCAGCAATGTGACGACTGTAGCCCAGGAGCCGAGCCTGGGCGCTCCAGCTCGGTGAGGAGGTGAGGGACAGGGGTTCCTGGGGCTGGAGCCTGTGGGCACCTAGAACTCTCCTGCCTTTGCCCTGTTTTTGTAATGTGAGTTTGGTAAGGAAAATCCCAGTAACCCAGAACCCACTATCCAGACGTAATCCTTCTGAGCTCCAGGCTGTTCTTAACAATAGACAGCCCTGCCGGGCACCTGTCATCCCAGCGGCTCGGGAGGCGGAGGCAGGAGGATGACAAGTTCAAGACCAGAGGCAGTCTGTGTAATTTAGCGAGACCCTGTCTCAAAAAGCGAAAAAATGGGCCAGGGGTACAGCTCAGCGGTCCAGCACTTGCAGAGCATGCAACTGTGAGGCCCTGGATTCAACCCCCAGTACTGCAAAAAAAAACAATAGACTGCCCTGTCCCTGCCCTTCAGCTGAGCCGTGGGCCCCTCCCCTGGGAGAGGGCAGGTGCCTGGCAGTAGCTGGAAGCCAAGCTCAGCCTCAGCCCCGCTCTTCCTGCCGGCAGGGAGCTGGAAGAGCAGCATGGCATCCACTGCAACATGACGCTGCTCTTCTCCTTCGCCCAGGCTGTGGCCTGCGCCGAGGCTGGTGTCACGCTCATCTCCCCCTTCGTGGGGCGCATTCTGGACTGGCACGTGGCCAACACAGGCAAGAAGTCCTACGAACCCCACGAGGATCCTGGTGAGCAGCCTCTGAGGTCCCGGGTGAGGGAGGCCGCCCCGCCGGCAGCAGGGCCGGGTGCCCTGTGTGCTGCGGAGGCAGCGGGAGCCCAGGTCTGGGTGCACTCGGGTGGGAGTGGCAGCTCAGGGCAGCGGCCAGGGCCGTCCTGGGACACGGCCGGATGCTCTCCAGGGGTAAAGAGCGTCACCAAAATCTACAACTACTACAAGAAGTTTGGCTACAAGACCATCGTCATGGGCGCCTCCTTCCGCAACACTGGCGAGATCAAAGCCCTGGCGGGCTGCGACTTCCTCACCATATCGCCCAAGCTGCTGGGGGAGCTGGTCAAGGACGGCACCAAGCTGGCACCTGCACTCTCGGCCAAGGCGGGTAAGGCCCCGGGACCGCGGTGGCTGCTGTGTGGGCGGGGTGAGCCTCCACCCAAGGCTGTTTGCCCACGTGCAGCAGGGCGCCAGGGCTGGTGCTGTGGGGATGCTGGGCCTGGGTCTCAGGAGCTGCTCTGGGCCCGAGCAGCCAGGGTGGGCATGGAGGGCCGTGTCGTCCCCTAGCCCAGGCCAGCGACCTGGAGAAGATTCACCTGGACGAGAAGGCCTTCCGCTGGCTGCACAACGAGGACCAGATGGCGGTGGAGAAGCTCTCGGACGGGATCCGCAGGTTTGCCGCCGACGCCGCGAAGCTGGAGCAGATGCTGACGGTGAGTCGCACGCGGGCGCCTCGCTGCGCTGACCTCCGCCGATGTCGGGACCGAGCCAAAACCGCCTGCGGGTCCAGGGCCTAGGTGGGTCCTGGCCTGACCCTACGGGCACTGTGGCCCCGGCAAGGGTGGTGAGGGTCAGCTGCGAGTCACGCCGTGCTCGTTTCTAGGAGCGGATGTTCAGCGCGGAGAACGGGAAGTAGCAAGGCACCTGAGACCAGCCCCAGACCCGCACTGCCCTCGACTTGGGGTCCTGACTGCACAAGGCTTGTGACGAATCTTGCATTTTTTAGTAATCAGCAGGGACAGATCATAGGTTTCCGGTTTTATGTAAAATTTTGCCTAATGCATTAAAGCAGTTGCTTTTCCTGTGCTGTTCCATTTTGCTGTTTCCAAGCTGGGGTAGGATGGGAAGAGGGGGTCAGGGTAACCCCACCAGTTTGCCTCGGCAGCCCCCACCCCCTGGCCTCACGCATAAAACTGGAAACCTTGGCCCAGGTGGGCAGCGAGAGGCCTTCTGCAGGTAGCTCCCTGCCCAGGTGCCTCTGTGCCACGTGTCTACCACGGGGGCTTGTAGTGTGCAGCAGCAGAGTTGGACAGGTGGGCCCTGCTCTGGTGGGCACAGCCGGGCATCAGGCCTCCAGGGCATGCAGAGCTGGTGCCTGCCTGAGTAGTAGCCCTGTGGGGCCTCCTGTCCGGGTGCCTCATCCCAAGACTTGCTTCCTGTGAGGGGCAGTGGTGCCACCTTGTGAGGATGGCACAGTGCACCGGCCACCAGCTTCAGAACCACGGCAGAGGAATGCTACGTGGCCCTGGGAGGGTAGCCACCTGTTCCTAGAGCCACTCGGGCAAGAGCCTGGGTGAAGGTGCGCAAGTCCACACCAGCAGGGTGCAGGAGCAGCCACGGAGGGTTGGGACCACTCGGGCAGCACCAGGCCGGTCTCACCCTCTTCCCTTGCTAAGCCTCTGCTTCTGCACACCATGACCTGCCTGCCCTTAGGGACAGCAGGCTCTGAGAGCCCTGCAGGAGCTGAAAGGGCTGGCCTGAGGCAAAGTAGCAGGCAGGGGCAGCAGCTGGGCTCTCCCAGCCACACCTTGGGGCTTGCAGGAGCAGCACTGGTTTGTTTTTGGGGTTTTTTGTTTGTTTTGGCAGTACTGGGGGTTGAACCCAGGGCCTCACACTTGCATGTTCTGCAAGTGCTGAACCACTGCCAGCCTTTTTTTTTACTTTTTGAGACAGGGTCTATGGTCTTGAACATGCGATCCTCCTGCCTCTGCCTCCCAGGCTGCTGGGATTATAGGCGTGTGCCACCGTGCCCAGCTAGGGGCAACACTGTGTAAAGCTGGGGTGCTTGAGCACAGCAGGGAGGGCCTTCTGCCCACCCTAACCTCTGCCCCCAGATGGCCCCTCCTGCTCAACAGTCTGCAGGCAGCATGGGCCAAGGCTTCCTGCACCACCCCAGGAGCCCTGGCTGCCCCGCTAGGCTGGCTGACAGGCTAAGAGCACATGGAGGGCTTTTCATGCCGCCAGTGTTGACATCTGCAGGCTTCCAGGCCCCCACTACCTGTGAGGAGCCCAGGGACAGAGGCCAGGCTATGTGCAAGCTCTAGGAACGTGACTCAAGAACACCAGGTTCGGTAGAAGTGGCAATCTTCATAGTGGCGCTGCCCTCGTCACTGACCTGACAACGTTCCCACTATGTCATGAGAACAGAGTCCCATGTGGCCCCTGGTGACCAGCTTCCTCCCCCGCGTCAAGGTCCACCCTTGTTACATGTCAGAACGTCATGTCTCACTGAGCTGATCCTTCATAGCAGAGAAGCTACAATTCGCCCTTTGCTGTCATGAGTAATTCTGAGTGTCTGTGTTCCATCTTTACAGTTGTTTATTCCTCTGTCAATGTGGGGAAATCCTCACACACAGCTGCCACTTTCCTGGGTTTTTCCTGGGTCTTCCCCAGCCTGTTGCACCCTACCCCCAGGACGAGGCAAAGTGAGGAGACCCGCAGAGCAGAGGCCTGGCTGTCAGAACTCCCACAGCACCCCTTCAGACCTGCGTGTTGGTCTAGAAAGTGAAGCTCGGGCAGAGGTGGCCCCTCAGCGCTCCACAAGGTCATAGGTGCTGTAGTCTCCCATGTGGTCTGAATGTGTCCCAACTCATGTTGAAACCTCATCCCCAAAGTGGGGGTGTCAGGTTGAGGGCAAAGCCCCACAGAACCGTGGAAAAGCCAGTTCTGCTGTCTGCAGACCACCCGGCCTATGCATTTTGTTACAGCAGCTTAACCAGGCGAAGACGGTGTGCGCTTAGACTTTCAAAGAGTTGGTCCAGGGACATCCCTCACCACATGGGACAGTGAGACCAACAGGACACCAGGAGCACCTTCCCGGAACACCCAGGAAAGAGCAGGCTACCCTGCTTCCTTCTTGCACTCTGTTCTGAATTTTCCTCATTATAGCCACCAAAAGGCCTCCTGCCAGGTCCCTGACACTGGGTGCCACCCTGGAGCCTGGGACGGGAGCAGGAAGGGGCAGGTTCAAACAGGGAGGGTCCTGAGCTGCTGGGAGGCCCTGCTTCAAGGCCAGGCGGCTGCTCCCTGGGGGAACCACAGGCCAGGCAGACAAGCTGAGGCCAGGAGGGAGGGGGTTCCTAGCAAAGCCCTGTCCAGGGCCTGACGGGGAATCCAGGGCGGATCTCTTCACCAGGAGTGTTACCACCCTGGGGGCCTGGGCCACAGCTACCTGGGCCACAGAAAATTCCCTGTTCATCCTTAGTCAGGGCAGTAAGTTGTGAGCCAGCTCCTGCCTGCCCGCCCCTCCCCACTGCCCCCACAACAGCTGAAACGGTGGGGGCAGTGGAGAGGCCACTGTGGGGTGAGACCCCAGCCCCAAGGCCCCAGCAGCTGTCTCCTGTCCATGGCGAACTCCCATTGCCCTCCAGCCCGTTCTCCCTGGAACACGCAGCCTGGAGCTCTTCAGGATCACCTGGCTGCTGGGAACCACACCTGGGGGTCTCATATGTCTGACAGCCGACACCCCTCAGGGCTGATTCTCGGGGGCCTCTGACAGTCCTGCAGGGTCCAGGATGGGGTCTCGAGGGCCCCTTGTTAAGGGGGGACCAGTGGGGCCCTTGGAGGCCAGTGGGAGAGGCCCAATGGGGCAGCGTCCACCGTAGGCTCACTTCCTGCGGGAGGGACACATAACGCGGGCTCAGGCGCTGGCATGCGCATAGTGCTGCCACCATGGCCCGGAGGGGGCCGGTCACCAGCGGGAAGCCCCCAAAGCCCCCAAGGCCCCCTTCCAGAGCCTCACCGGCCGCCGCAGAGGAAGAGCAAGTTCTGGACAGCAGGAACGGTGGAGTTGGCGTTCTGGCCGGTGACCAGGTGGCGGTCCAACACAACATGCACAGCGTCAGGCTCGCTGGCTGAAGATAGGGCAGGGGCCTCACGCACAAGCCACCCCCGGTGTTCCACCCCACCCACTGAGGGGCCACGGGCCTCAGGCCAAGTCCAGCAGTCAGCAGGGGGTCAGTCTCCCTGGGGCTGAGCCACCGGCCCAGGTCTGCAGGACACAGCCCCAGAGGCTGGCCTGGTCAGCTATTCCGCCGCACAAAGCAGGTGGCTCCCCCACCGCCCGGAAGTGCAGGGGCAGGGGTGGTACTCACCGCTGAAGCCAGCGCCAGAATCCTTCACAAAGTCCTCCACCACCAGCGGCAGGTGGGCGAAGCCAGGTGCCCTGACAAGCTCGTACACCGAGGGCTGTCGGGGGGCAAGGGCCCCGAGGGCCACCTCAGGACTCACAGCGGTCAGATCGAGCGGAGGATCTCACCCACCACGTGGAGAGCCAGGGGCAGGAGCCAGGGCCCAGGGCGAAGCTCAGGCATGGTCCTCCCGAGAATGAGCGCCTGGCTCCCCTCGCATCGGGACACAGTGATAAGAGGACGGGGCACCCCTCGTGCGCCCCGTAACGCTTGTCCAAGTGATGACTGGCCCCCACCCACGCTGCCCCTGCCTCCGTGTGCACATGCTGGGGGCCCATCACATGGGACACGTCCTTGGCTCAGGAGATGGCCCTGGTAGTGTGGGGGTGGCAGGGTCATGGAGCCCCCTGACTGGGGGACACTGGCCTATCCACGAGGCACTCACCCCTGTCAGGCTGTAGCCGTGGAACACCCAGGACCTGTCCTCGCTGGTGGCACAGCACAGGGCGGCAACACCATGGCCAATGGCACAGATGGGCTCTGAAAGCAGCAAGGCAGCCTGAGCCCCCGGATGCCAGGCCAGCGCCCCCCACGGGCCCCTGAGGTGGCTGCTTTGGGAGTGGGGTCCTCTCAGACACGGGCTCGCCTCAGGTTTGGGGGCTGGGACATATGCAAGGAGCCTTAGGACCGTGCTCCAGCCGCGTCCTGGACCCCACCACCTCCCATGGCCATGGTCCTAGCTGCAGAGAGGAGGCTGGGTGTGGCTGGTAGGTGTGCTCCCTGGGGGCCCTTGCCCTGTGACAGGGCCACCCTACGCCTTCCAGAGGCTGCCTGGCGCCAGTGTAGTCCTTCAGCTGAAGTGGCCAGGAACGGTGGCTGCCTGTCCTGGCCCGGGAGGCCCTTTCCCTCCCCTGAAGGATGCTGCGTAGAGCCCAGCCTGGCTGTGTCCTGCCCCCACCGGCAGACGTCTCCACACAGCGAATGCTGCCTTCACCCCAGGAATGCAGACCCCCCGCAGAGGGCCCCCACAGAGCACGATGCTGTCAGGGGTCACTCCTCTACACGCGTGGACGGCAGAGCGAACTCCACCACCTGCAGACCTAGAACGGCGGTGGTTCTCCAGCTCTGAACCCCCGCTCCCTGTCAGCAACAGCCTCAGCCCCTTGGCCCCCCACCAGCCCACCTGCCCGTCCTCCAGCCCCTGACCACTCACTGCTCTCAGAACAGAAGTGCTGCAGGATGCGGGCCAGGGACCCGCTGCTGGCCAGGTCAGCCATGGCACCGGGACAGCTGGGGATCAGGAGGGCGTGGTACCGGGCACCTGGGGGACACCAGGCATCAGCCACAAGAGCACAGCCAGGACAGCCCCCCACAGACACCTGCTGGCCAGATGGCCTCGCCTGACACTTCCCCTACATGGGCCACGGCTCCTGAGCCCCACGTCAGCTCCCAGGGGCCCGACTTGCAGCCTCCGCTGCCCCCACCCCTCCCCAGAGGAGCTTGGGAATGCTGGGGCCCGGGGTGCGGCCTGGAGGCCGCCCTGCGTGCTCACGCTGCACTCCTCAGGAACAGCACAAGGGAGGCATCAAGACCCCTACCCCATCTCCAACCCCTGACCCTGCAAGATTTTAGGCGCTGGCATGGGGCAAGGAGAAGAGCTCAATGCCCCACAGGAAGCGGGCCCAGCCCACCGTCTATGGACTCGAGTTTGGCGGGACTGGCGTAGGCCTTGAGGCGGAAGTCTTGCAGCCAGCGTGCGTTGCTCTCGGTCACGTCCACAAAGTCCATGGCCTTCCCCTGGAGGAGCCCAGAGGCCGAGGGTTAGCGCCGGGGCCTCCCAGCTACTGGCTCTCAGGGAACCTGGAAACCCTACAGGGCAGTGACCTGAGGCCGCCCCCAGGGCAGAAAGGCCCCCGAGAGCACAACCACCTCCCTGGCCACTGTGCCACAGGACAAGCGTGTTTCGGAGGTAGGCACAGGGAGGAGCAGGAAGCCAGGCCCCCAGGATGTGCTGGCCCAGCACAGCCACACCTCAGAGCTGGCAGCCCACAGTCCCGCCAGTCTTCACCCAACTCTGCTCCCTCTTCGTTCTCCCTCCCCTACCCATAAGGCGGCAGCAACTGTCCCACCCACCTCAGAGGTGACTTCAAAACATGCAAAGCCACAAACATGAGATGTGCCCAAGCTGTGACCTATCCACAACTGACATGCCCAGGGGCCATGCTATCAAAGGATCAAGGACTTCTGAGGCCAGTGCACACCTGCAATCCCAGCAACTTGGGAAATGGAGGCAGGAGGATTGCGAGTTCAAGGCCAGAGACAGCCTGCTCAACTCAGCAGGACCCTGACTCATAATAAACAAAAAAGTAAATAAAAATGGGTTGGGAGTGCAACCCAATGTTAGAGCACTTGTAAAGTATGAGCAAGGCCCTAGGTTCAGCCCCCAAGTACTGCCAAAAAAAAAAAAAAAAAGGAATCCTCCCAGTGGAAACATTTGTGCCTCATCTCCCACTGCAAGACATGCAGAAGCACAGCCCACGAAGGACCGGTCTCCCTGAACCCAGGAGGGGCGGATGCCCAGGAAATGGGACCAAGGCTTGAGCGTCCACTAGGTCTGGCTGCAGATCCCTTGCCCCAAGCCAGCACCCTCGGGGTCACATCCACTACAGCAGGACCCCCACTCCTCCCAGCGAGCAACCCCAACTGTCCACCGGTGAAGGGCAGTTGTTCTTACCCCAGGGGTGGCCACCTGCAGGTTGAAGGCAGCGCTGGCCAGCGTGAAGCAGTGCAGGAAGGACTGGGCCGACACACCTGCAAAGGGGGTCCCGGAACGGCCTGGGTGAGGCAGACCAGCTGCCCCACTGTACTCTGACCCTCAGGGGCCACCCCGGTGCCTCTGGGGTCTCTCCTGGCCCCACAGCCACCCTTAGGAGCAGCCCATCTCTCCCACCCCAGAGCCCACCCCCAGGGTAGGGCCGCAGCCCTTTGGGTCAGGACAGGGAAGTGCTGAGGACATGGTCAGCAGGGCAAAGCCAGGCTGGGTTCCGCGAGCCCCGGCCCACTGGACCCAGAAAGACAACAGGCCAACCAGCAGCTCCACAGGCCCCCTCCTTGGCCTGGCCCCTCCTTCTTCAGGCCCCCAGCCCACCTCAACGTCCTCATCAGCCTCACCCACTAGGGCCTTTCCAAAAGGTAAAGGTGCAGCTTGCCCCTTCCAGAACCACCAGGGTTTGTCAGCCCATGCACCACCAGGGAAGGGCAGCGACGAGCAAAGCCTGCCCCCTGGAGGAGGGGCTGTCATGAGGCAGCAAGGGAGCACCGGCCTGACCATCCTCCTGGAAGGCTACACCTAGTGCCTTCCTCTCAAGGGTTATGTGCTTCTGCCCCTACCATGTTGTTCCCAGTGCCCTTCTGCCCACCCGTGGAGGACGTTTCCAAAAGGAACCCTGGGGTTGGAGATTTAGCTCAGCCTAGCAAGCACAAAGCCTGCAGCCGTAGCCCTGTGGCATCCGATCCTGTCAGATCTCAGAAGCTAAGCAGGGTCAGGCCTGGTTAGTACTTGGATGGGAGACCGCCTGGGAACACCAGAAGCTGTAGGCTTGGGAGAAGGACCTGGCAAGCCCCTCCCAAAAATCAATCTGCCATTGAAAACCCTATGCACAGCAGAGAAGCACTGACAATAGTGTTTCCCCTGTTGTACAGAGGGTCGCTATGAGTCGGATACCGACTCGATGGCACCTAACAACAACAACAAGCAAGCACAAAGCCCTGAGTTCAGTCCCCAGCATGGCGAAGAGGAGAAGGAACAAAGCCCTGATACATATATAAATAGAATCTGCAGTTAGGAAGTGCTGCGAGTTAATCCCAGGACCCAACCCCTGAACCTTACTCCCCCCCACACCCGCACTCTCACATTCAATGAGCAATGCCCACGCAGCAAGACCAGACCCCCAAAACTCCACGGCTGCGAGGCCCTCAAAGCCCCACTCCCCAACCCTCCCATCGCAGGGTCCACCCAGCCTAGTGGCCTTTGGGAGCCCAGGGCCACCCCACTTCCTCAACGCTCCTTCCCTGGGGCAGAGCCGGCCTGGCATTCAGCCTGAAGGCTGCGTAGAGTCCCCGAACCTCCTCCAGGGCTGCGCCCCTCAGGGCGGCTCCCACCTCCGTCTGGGCCGCACCCCTCCAGCTAAGGGAGCTCAGCTGACCGCGCCCCTGCGGTTCCTTCTCCCTTGCCCCCATCCCCGCTAGAGGGAGGACAGACATCAAGAGAGACAGACAGACACACACACACACACACACACACACACACACACACACACACACACACAGAGCCTGGGTCCCCGCCCCGCAACTAGCAGTGTGACCTCGGGCCGGTCACCTTCCTGTGGACCCGCGAAGGCATCACCTGCTCACCGCACACATCGGGCACCCGGGCACCTGCCCAGTCCCCAGGGCGAGGCCAGAGAAGCCCTCACTGCGCCTGCCTCTGCTGTCCAGCCCGCCAGGCAGCGCCTGCGGGGAGCGCAGGGGCAGCGGCGCAGGACACTGACTCCTCCGGCACAAACGCCGGCCTCGGGGCCGGGGCCGGGCCCGGGCCGCTGCTCCAGAAAAGGGCGCTCCAGGCGCTGCCCCTCCCTCCCGCCGGCCCCGCCGCCCCGCCGCCCCGCCGCCGCTCCTGCCCTGACCGACGGCCCAATCCGTCCTCACCTTCGGCGGCGCCACTGGCCACGAGTAGGCAGGCGGGCCGGCTGGGCAGCCGCTCGGACGCCATGGCCGGGGGCGGGGCACGCGCGGCCGGACGCACGGAGGTCACGTGGTGACGCGGCGCGTGCCCCTCGGTGCCCGCGCGGTTCGGGGCACGCGCGGCCGGACGCATAAGGGGGGGGGGTGTCACGTGGTGGCGCGGCGCATGCGCCTGGGTGCCCGCGCGGTTCGCGGGGCGGGGTCACGTGGCGGCGGGGCGCCTGCGCCTCGGTGCCAGCGCAGTTTGGGTTGCGGCGCGCCCCCAAGCTCACGGCCTCGGGCTGCGTTCTGCGTCCGAGCGCGGCCGGCTGAGCAGACCTGGACCCCCGTGGTCGCGGAGGCACCGAGCTCTCCTACCCCGTCCGGTCACTCAGCGGGCCAGGACCGCCTCCGAGGAGCGCGGGGGCCGGGCGGGCCACTGCACAGAGCGGCCTCCTCGGCAGGACAGTCGGGAGGCTCGGAGTCACCCAGGGGCGCCGGGTTAGGATGGGCTCCGGGGAGAGTGGGGTCCTGAAAGGGTGACGCCCCGCGGTGGGAAGTTGGGTTCGGCGAGGCGGCGCTGTCCTTGCGTGGCGCTTGCGTGGGGTGTCCTCGCAGGGCGGTTATCCAGCAGCCCGCCTCGTTTAAAGCCCGGGCATGGAGAAGGGGAGCTTGGAGGGGGTCGGCTCAAGCCCGTGCCCCTGCTTCCAGTCCGGCAGCGCTGCCAGGCTCCGCTGTAACTAGGGGAGCGTCTTCCTTACTGGGAACAGCCAGGGTGGCTGAGTCCCTCTCTGGGATGCACGGCTGCTGGGCTCTGCCTCCTGCCCAGCCCAAAGGAGGAGGCCCTGACCCCCATCAGTTAGGAGCGTCTGCTCTCAGCCAGGGCAGGGCCCCTGCTGCAGGTGAAGAGGCAGCTGGAGGCTCCTAGTGGGGCCTGGGAAGAGAAAGAAACCTGAGCCTGGAGCCCCTGGCCGCATGCTGGCGAGAGGGGGTGCAGAAACCCACAGGCCCGAGCTCAGACCCCAGGTCGGACCCAGCCACAGGAGAGCGCTCTGGGTGTGCAGAGTCCCATCCCCCACAGGTGTTGCTCTGCAGCAGTCGGCCTGGAGCCAGAGGGTCCCCTTGCCCACCCAGCTGCGCCCGCCTCCCCCAAAGGCTCCCTGATGCCCCAGAGCTCGTGGACAAGGGCGGGAGGAGCTGAGGCTGTGGAACCTGCCCTGTGGCACCCACCACACATGCCCACATTGTGGAGTGAGGAGGGGAGGGAGGAGGAAGCTGAGGCCCCAGTCCTGCTGCCAGAGGCAAGGCAGGTGTGTATGCGCTGGGCACACTGCCTGGTGCGTGATCCACCTGCTAGGGCACAGACCTGAGTCTGGGGCTCTTCCCAGAGTGGCAGGCTCCCAGCCTGGCAGGCCTGCGAGGGTGCCCAGGGTCCGCGAAGTGGTCAGCATCCAGGCATGGATGGGGGCAGGTGTAGCAGGGCAGTGGCCAGCAGACGCCTGAAACCAGCAAGCAGTAGCCAAGGTGTGAGAGCAGCTGGCTAGGAGCCACATTCTGGTTCCGACCTGCCGGAACCTGCCCCTCCTTGTCCCCCCTTGGTCCGTGGTAAGGACACCCCGAGATGACTCGTGCAGCCCTGTTACGTTGCCTGAGGTCCAGCCCTGGAGTCTGGGAGCTTACCAGGTGTGCCCACCTGCGTGTGTTGGGCCATCTGCCCCTGGCTTCCTGTCCCACAGTAGGGCCCTGATCCCCCCTTCCCCCAGCCTTGAGTAGCATCCATCAGGGCTGACACCTGGGCCTTGTGGGGGCTGCTTTGGGAGAGTGGTGGGCAGAGTACATGGGCCTCAGGGACCAGACAGATCTGTAGCTGCAGACCAGGCCAGGGGCCGTGGCCTCATGGTGCACAGGCCCCCTCCCTATCCTGCCGTGCTGAGCTTCCTCCCAGGACCCTGCCCCTGAGTCAAGTCTGAGGTCCTGATTATGGGGTTTATGTACCTGTGCCCTGGGTGTGGCTTACTGGGGCAGCATGTACCTGCTTTTTTTTTTTTTTTTTTTTTTTGTGGTACTGGGGATTGAACCCCGGGGCTTTGCGCCTGCATGCTCTGCAAGTGCTGGACCACTGAGCTGCATCCTCAGCCCATTTTTTTACTTTTTGAGATAGGGTCTCGCTAAGTTACACAGACTGCCTCTGGTCTCGAACTTGCAGTCCTCCTGCCTCCTCTTGAGCCGCGGGGATGACAGGTGTGCGCCACCACACCCGACCCTAAGTACCTGCTTTTCAGATTCGTCTGGTGGTGAGTGCCCAGCCAGGGAAGGTAAGGGGAGGTGTGGGGTCTGAGCACCAGCATCTGGGAGGAGGTACAGTGCTCTTGAAGCTGGAGACCCTAAGCTACAGAAGGGTGGGGATTGTGGGGCCTGTCTTGCACTGTGAGGAAGGCTCTGTTTCCTTCCAGTCCTAAAGCTTGCTCCTGCTGCTGGGATCCAAGGATGGGGACCTGCAGCATCCCATCCCCCCTCTCCCCTACTTTCTCTGTGATCCTCTGTTTCAGAGCATACCTAAGCCTCCCTTGGGTACCCTTGCACTGACTGCTCCTCTGTCTGCCTGAGATGCTGGAGCTCCTCCGTCGAACTCCTAACAGTCCCTCGAAGCCCCAGCAGCAGCATCTGCCCAGTCTTGCCATTGAGAACACCCCCTCACAGGGTTGCCTTGAGTGCCCCTGTGTTAGCTCAAGGAACGATCAGGTGGACCTCAGATATGGAGACCAGGTGTTGAGACACATGAGGTTCTCTGGGTGGGGGGTTCGTGGGCAGCCCTCCTTGCCACGTGGACAGCCATGGGGGGGAGGGGGGAGTTCTGCCAAGAGACCAAAGGCCACCCTCGGATTGGCTGCTTCCCAGGACCCAGATGTACCTCCCTTCTCGGTGCTCAGGCCAAGTTCTCCAAGGACTTACACCCCCGGGGGTCTGCAGGTGCCTTCATGTGCCTTCACGAGGGCTGGAGCACCTGCAGTCGTGTTGGGAGCACCAGGGTGGTTGGCCAGAAGGGGTCCACCGCATGGCTGTGCTGTGGCATTCGTGTCCTGCAGTAGGGTGATGTGAGGAGGCAGACACAGTCCCTGTGCCTAGAACGTCAGGAGGGCGATAGAACAGGACAGGAAGCGTCAGTCAGACACCCCTGCGGTCCCACAGGGCAGGAGGGCAGCGGGGGCTGCGACGACTTCTTTCCTGCCTCTGTCCACATCATGGAGGCTGCCAACACCACCTTGAAGCACACACCCGCCCCCTGCCACATGAGTTCCCTGACCCGGGGACCTTTCAGCAGCATGAACTCTACCCTAGCCCAGGGACACCAGACAGGAGCTAACTGTCCAGGCAGTGGGGTGTGGCCATTGAGGCACAGGGACCCAGAGCTCCGGCATGAGGTCAGCCTTCCCAGGGAAGGGTTGGAGCAGGGAGTGACCCCCACATCTGCCCTCTTTCAGGCCTTGGTCACTGTGGCACCAGTTTTGACCCTAGCTGGGTCCTTTTTCCCTCTTGGAATTGTAGGGTCAATAAATGAAAGCAAGCACTGGCCAAGTGGTAAAGAAAGTTTAACCCGCCAGGCGTAGTGGTGCATGCCTGTAATCCCAGCGGTTTGGGAGGCGGAGGTGGGAGGATCGCAACTTTGAGACCAGAGGCAGCATGCTTAATTTAGCGAGACCCTGTTTTAAAAAAAGTGAAAAAAAAAAAAATGCTGGGGGCACAGCTCAGTGGTCCAGCACTTGCAAACCATGCAGGCACGAGGCCCTGGGCTCAACCCCTAGTACCGCCAAAAAAAAAAAAAAAGAAAAAAAGAAAAAAAAGTTTTACCCTTGGCCAAAGAGTAGGAGATGCCTGAGATACAGCTCTCAGGTCAGCTTCTCAGCCTGGGCCGCTGAGGGCTGTGGACACAAGCTAAACGTGGGGCGGGGGCAGGCTATTGTGGGGAGTTTGTGTCGTTTCTAGGCATGTGTACAGAGCTTATTTGTTCTCTTCTGTCTTTGTTTGTTTTGTTTTTTTTCCAGCAGAGTCTGGAACTTGAACTCAGGATCTTCCTGCCTCACCCTCCCAAGTGCCGAGATTACAGGCACGGCCAACCATGCCTGGAAAGTGGACATTTTCTAGGAATTTGGGTGCTGTTCCTTTTGTGGTCTCTTCTGGCCATTGTCACAGTGACTGTCCACTGTCATGGCACTAGAGGGGGTGGGTTTTTCTAGGAACTGTAGTACATGTAGTACATTAACTTGTAGATGTCAATGCCCCTAAAGGTGAATGGCCGGACAACAGGGTTCCCATGGCAGCTGAAGCCAGACTGGTTCCTGAGGGCTGAGTAGAAAGTCGGCCAACTTCCTTGTTTCTAGGATACAAAAAACATGGTTAGTGTAAGTTTTCTCTGCAGAAAAACACAGATAAACACCATGGGTAGCGTAGACCTTGCAGAAAGAGAGTATAGTCATTAGTTTGTTGTTGTTGTTAGATGCGGTCGAGTCGAGTCCAACTCATAGCCACCCTCATAGGGTTTTCAATGGCTGTTTCGGGATTGCCTTGGGGGTGGATTGCCAGGCCCTTCTCCCATTTTTGCAGTGCTGGGAATTGAACTCAGGACCTCAGAGACTGCAGAGCAGCGCTCTACCAACAGCTAAATCCCAGCCCCAGTCATTAGTTCAGGGATAAGCAAACGCTACCTTTCTTCTCTTGGTGACATGGCACCCCAGTTCTGGAGGACTCCAGCCGGCCTCCCCGTCCACACCTGGGGGAGGACACGGAGGTGACCACACTCACACCTAGAAGGCATTCTGGGGAGGTCCCCACAGAGGAACTGCACCGCTTCGCAGGAGGGAAGGGATGCCAGCAAGGAGTGCCCCCCACACCACACCCCCCCTGCGGGAAGCCCATGTTATGCCCCTGGTTCTGACACAGCAACGGGGTGGACTTCACGTCCTCAAGCTGGCACTAGTGCTCCAGAAGCAAAGACTGAGGGCCAGGGGTCTTGAGAATCACAACTTGGGGGGCCTATGGCCTGGGGTTTCACTGCAACGTGGGGTCTTCCCTCCTCTGGCCACAGACACCTCTGTCCCTAGAGGTAATACTGCCCGGCTGGATTTTCCTGTCTTGCAGAATTCTGTTTGCTTTGGCATGCATGTATAGTTTTAGATGAACTGAATACTTTTTATATCTGGTATTTGTTTAGGCCTTAGAAGCCCCATATAAAAACCATTTAAACCAGCCCTGAGTGTCCCCAGGAATCCTTTTGAAGGGTTCCCTACCTTGCTCGAGTTTAAGGCCCTGTGAGCAGAGCCTGTGCGTCAGCCCCTCCTCCCGTGCTGGGCTTCAGGACCTCTGCGGGCAGGTTCTAACTTTGCCCTGGAAGGGACTCCCGGAACTGAACACAAGTGGAAAATTAGAAAAATCAAACAGTTGGTATACAGTGACTTACGGAGCCGCAGTCACTGACTTTGGCATGTGGCAAGTCCAGGCTCAGGCTGTACTGAGAAGCACGAGTGAGAGGAGGTGGCATCACCACGCAAACGGTGGCCAGGACCTGTCTGCTCCTGAGCCAGCTGTCGGGGTCATAATGGGACACAAACACCGCGGGAACCCTGGTTTAGTGCACACACGGAACCGAAGCGCCCGGTGCATTAAGTATGAGTACACACCAGGATTGTTGGGCCAGATAACATGGCAGTCTCCTAACCAAGACTCCAGAAGGTAAAGGGATCGGAGGCTTTTGATAAACTCAGGTTCTAGAACCTGTTCCAGAAACGGAGCAGAGCCAGTCTGCACTAAGGAGGTATTTGCAGTGCATGTAGGCAGCAAAGGTTTAGTACGCAAAATGCACACACTTGACATCCCGCCAGCTTGGAAGGCTGAGGAGGAGGGTTGTGAGTTTGAGGCCAGAGGCAGCCTGTGTAACCTAGGCCATGGCTCAAAATTTAGAAAATGGCTTTGGGTGCTGCCCAGTGGTAGACCACTTGCAAAGTATGCGCAAAGCTCTGGGATGGGTCCCCCAGTACCAGGGGAAAAAATATGGGGAAGGCATCCCAGCTAGCAGAAAAATGGACAAAAACTATAGGATGTGAGACCCAAACGGCCAGGCCCCTTGTGCAGGGAGCCCATCAGCTCGGTACAGTTGGAGTCCACCAGCAGAGGCCAGTGCTCTCTGTTGGGACAGGCAAAATCTAGGACGCGTGGCTCCAGCCCCTTCAGCTGGGGAGGAGAGGTACAGCCAGGCCACGGCGCAGAGTCCAGCAGGGTGTGAAGTGGCCCCTGACAGATGGGTAAATAAGATGTGCTCTGTCCATACTGTGGGATGTTGTTCAGTCTCAGACCCCTGTATGCTACGACCTGGACGGAGTCAAGGACGCGGTGCTCGGTGAAATGAGCCAGACACGAAAAGCTTCTGTCGTAGGATCCCACTTACGTAGGGTCTGGAGAGTCATCAGGTCCACAGACACAGGAAGTAGAAGGTGGGTGCCGGGGACTGGGGAGTGAGGGTGTGAGTGACAGGCACAGAGGTTTTTGTTGTTGTTGTTAGGTGCCGTCGAGTCGGTATCCGACTCATAGCGACCCTCGTAGGGTTTTCAATGGCTGTGTGCTTCGGGATTGTCTTGGGAGTGGATTGCCAGGTCCTTCTCCCATTTTATGTGGTGCTGGGAATTGAACTCGGGGCCTCAGAGACTGCAGTGCAGCGCTCTACCCACTGAGCTAAATCCCAGCCCACAGAGGTTTTTAGGAAGGTAAAAAGGTCCTGGGAGTGGACAGTAGTGATAGTTGCACAACACTTTGAGTGTGCTTGATGCCCTCAGCTGTGCACTTAAACAGGGAGGAGGGTCTTGAGTTCCAGGGCTATGTACTAAGAGCCTGTCCCCCCACAAAAAAATCTGAGGCCCCCACTGTGGCCCAAGTTTCAGCAGTCCCCTGGGGAACACTCCAGAGTGAAGATTAAGCAAGGTTTTATGATTCCCATTTCTGCTTTTTCTAAAGGTGCAAACATTTTAATTTTCTGTTTGTTTAAAAATAAATTTTAGGGGTATTTTTTGAGACAGGGTCTTGCTATGTAGATCAGGCTGGCCTTGAACTTGTATCGATCCTTCTACCTATGCCTCCCAAGTGCTGGGATCACAGGTGCGTGCCACGATGCCCAGCTTAAGATTTCTTAGCTGGGTGCGGTGGTGCACGCCTGGAATCCCAGCGACTCAGGAGGCAGAGGCAGGAAGAATGCTAATTCAAGACCAGAGGCAGTCTGCATAATTTAGGGAGACCCTGTCTCAAAAAAGTGAAACAAAACAAAACAAAACCAGGCTGGAGGTGGCAGCTCAGTGGTCCAGCACTAGCAAAGCATACAAGCGAGAGGCCCTGGGTTCAACCCCCAGCGCTGCCAAAAAAAAAAAAAAAAAATTTTAAACAACCTAAATGGGTATAAGTAGAGAATTAATAAATAAAAGCAGCAGCCTCAGAAGATGTTGCGGCAGCACAGGGCCAGGCCCCAGACTTGTGCTTCAGGACGGCAGACCCTCCACAGCGGCCTCTGCTGCTTCCCCACGTCCACTGAGCTTTCGGAACGTCTGTGAATGTTTTAAGATGCCACAGGATGGACAGATTGGAGGAGGCGAGGAGGGCAGCCGAGGGGCAAGGGTGTGTCCCCCAGCAGTAGGCAGCCTCGTCACTTGTGGTGCAGGTGAGCTGGAGGCTGCTGTGGGGGCAGGGTCTCCACAGAAAGGCCATGTGGCCTCCTGACTCAGGAGGCAGCGAGCGCAGGGGTGGTCAAGGAGAGCGGAGGAGAGGTGGTGTGGGGTCCACAGTGCCTGGGGCGTAGGGAAGGCACTACTCTGTGGAGTGGGGACCAGAAGGGCTGGAAGAGACCTCTGTTGCCCACGGGCAGCTAGGGAAGGCCTGGGGGAGAAGGCGGTCCAAAAGCTCTTGCCAGCCAGCCTCAGCAGCCCCTAGGTGGGGCCTCAGGGGCCTTGTCCCTGCAGCCCACTCCCGACAACCACCCACATCAGGGGCCACGGCCAGCCCGCCTGGTGGGACACCAGGCCAGGATGGGCTCAAGAGAGCTGTGGACAAGCTGGGCACGGTGGCACATGCCTGTAATCCCAGTGGCTTGGGAGGCGGAGGCGGGAGGATCCCAAGTTCGAGACCAGAGGTAGTCTGTGTAACTTAGCAAGACCCTGTCTCAAAAAGTAAAAAAATGGGCTGAGGGTGCAGCTCAGTGGTCCAGCACTTGCAGAGCATGCAAGCACGAGGCCGTGGGCTCAATCCCTAGTACTGCAAAAATAAATAAATAAATAAAAATAAATAATACAGCGGTGGACAGGAGTTTCTGCACCGCCCCTAGATGGAGGGCCCTTCTGCTGGAAGGTCAGCCTGAGGGACGAAGCCTCCTGGCCCAGTCCACTGTGGCCAGCAGTGTATGCCTGGGGGTTCACCCTGCAGCCCGTCTGCCCATCTGGGGTTGGCTCCCAGGAAGACCAAGGAGGGGCATCTGGGATGAAGCGGGGTTGGGGTGGCATGGGAAAAGTCCACCAGGGTCAAAGGCACAGAGGTGGCAGGCAGGGCCCACCGGGGGACTTGGGACTTCCCACCTGCTCCCTAGAAAGCACAGGGTGTGACCTGTGTCCCCCAGCCCCAGTAGGAAGCCTCTGCCCCTCCCCGCTACATGCAGGTGAGACAGCAGCCCAGCCTGTAGCCAAGAGTTTATTTGAGACAGCCTCCATCAGGCCCAGGGCTCCTGCAGCCACCAGCCAGGTGAAAGCAAGGTTCCCATGGTGCCCACCACCACCTCCTGGAAGCCTGCCCGCCGCCGCCGCGCCAAGGGGCAAGCCGGGAACAGATGCACTGAGGGGCTGTGCAGTGGGTCTTCCTGCGGGCAGCGGCCCACCAAGCAGTTCTACTCTACCTGTGTTATTGCATTTATACGCTTGTTAAGACTCAGAGGACACTGGGTGCAGGCAGGAGGGGCGGCCTCGTGGGGTCGCGGGGCAGGCACGGCTGTGGGTTGGGGTCCTTCATGGTGCCCTGCCTCCCTGCTAGCCTCATGGTCACCCCTGGGGCATGAGCTGGAGCAGGTGAGCTCTAGGAGGCCTCCCAGACGGACCCTTAGGGTCTTTCCATCAGCCAGGGGCACAGACGGCGGGTGGAGGGAGGTCTGCGGTTGTGACCACCCATCTCAGGTCGGTCCTGCCTAGGCCCCAGCTGCAGGAAAGCAGGAAAGGGGAGAATGACACAGCAGTGCCCTTTAATGTCCCCACAAGGGCTGGCCCTCGCCGCCACCTGCCCCTCAGAGGCTGACTAGGCAGCTGGGCCACTTACGTCTCCTCTTTCCCTACTGCTGCCAGGTGCCCACTCTAGGCTGAGCCCTCTGCCTGCTGTTGAAGCGCCGTCTGCCCTGCCCTGCACCTCGACCCCAGCTGGGCCCCTTCTGCCCCAGAGCTTGGGAGGGGACCGTCGGGGTCCGCAGAGGCGGTCTCACTGTCTTCTGGGTGGGCCGTCCATCTCTCTCCTGCTGCGTGTACGTCGAGGGGCATACGTATACATATATGATGTACGTGTGTACGTGTAATAGGTACATATGAACTTGCATGCACTAGATTCCCAGGTCTGTACAGGAAGTGGCTCTGTGCTCCCACCTGGACACGAGGCATCATTTTTTCCGGGCCAGAAAGACCACACCAAGAATCAGAGCCACAGCGGCCACAGCCACACCCCCAGCCACCAGCAGGGGGGTCAAGTTCTCACAGGGCCAGGGACCATGGCCCCCTGGGCCCCCAGGGGTAGACTCATCCTCCTCTGCCCCATCCCCAGGACCCTTGGGCTCTGAGGTTGCATCGGGACTGCTGGGGGCCGCGGGGGCCGGCTTCAGGTTGCTGTGGTTGTTGAGGAGTGCAGGGTCTGCCTTGGCCGGGGTCTTCTTGGCTGGGGCTGGCGCGGGGGCTGCCGGCTGCTCCTGCCTCTCCGCCTGGGGCTCTTTCTTCGCAGGCTTGGTCAAGGTGGTTTTCCCATCGGCAGCCAGGGGGCCCTTGGCCTCAGCGGTAGCCTGAGGCACCTTGGGATCTGGTTTGGGGCTCCCAGCCGACTTTCCCCTGGCCTCCATTGTGGTCCTGGCAGCTGGGTCAGGGCGTCTGGGACAGGCAGGTGGCTGGACCACAGTGTCTCAGGGCAGCCCACCCTTGGGCATTACATGGGCCTGAAGGAAGACACAGCGAGGTTGTGGCAGGAAGAAGGCTGCTTCTGTGGAGTCACCACCGTGCCCCATGGAGCCCTTTCCCTGCTCTCTGCGTCCCCCAGGAGCCCCGCCTCTACGTCCTCCCGTGGGCCCAGTCCCTCCCCTCCCAAGGAGTGGCCTCCATCTGCCTAGACAAGCCTCTCCAGCCACAGAGCAGCCCAGCCGGGAGGGGGAGACCAGCCACCGGCCTCAGTTTCCCCCAAGTTGGTTTTGCCACAGATGCGCTGTCTCCAACCTACAAGGGGGGGGGTAGAGAGGCCGTGGTGGGGAAGCAAGACCAAGCCCTGAGCACTGGGCAGGAGCCACGACGGGGACAGGCCAGGCGGAACCCAGTGAACGTCATCTGCAAAGCGGGCTGCTGTACAGGACCTCGGGCTGCAACCTGGCCAGGGTCCAAGTGGAGGAGGGGCAGGGCAGGGTGAGAACCCAGAGTCGGGGCTCTCAGGAGGCTGTCACGGTGGGGAATGAGCCCAGGCCACCAGGACCACAGGTGATGAAACTGGTGTCCGAGCCAGGCGTGGAGGCACACACCTATCACACCACACTCGGGAGGCTGAGGGAAGAGGATCGTTGAGTTTGAGACCAGCCTGGGCTACATGGCGAGACCCAAAACAAACAGAAAACTTAAGAACAAAAAACCTGAGGTATCTGCCCCAAGAGGCAGAGAAGCCATTCAGGCAGCTGCTGGCCTGGACGTCTGCCCCACCCAGCTGTTAGCGCCGGCTCCCCAGCACCAACCTCACCTGCGCCCGGCTCAAGGGCAGGAAGTCCTTCCTGAGCCCAAGGCTGTGCTTGCCTTTGGGGGCAGGAAGGGTCCCTGGCACGAGCCACCAGCAGACACACACCATGGTGCTTGTGAGTCAGGGCAGAGGAAGAGCCCTCGGGTGCAGCAAAGGCCTCGCCCAGATCCTCACGTCCCGGGTGGGCGGGGGACCTAGTCCCGGGCCCTGGCCTCCCTGCCCTGGGGTGGATCCTGCCCTGAAGACCCAGAGCCACCTGTGGGCCTCTCCCCTGGGAGAATGGGAAACGCCGTGCGTAGAGGAAAGGAGGGCCAGCCCGGGAGGCCCGGGCTCGGGGTCCCACCCCTACCCCCGCCAGGTGCTGGGACCACCCTGAAGGTCACCTGAAGGTCACGGCGTGATAAGGATGTCCCCGTGAGAGGCCCCGCCGCTGTCCCCCGCCGAGGCACCCTGACCGCCCGTCTACACCTGCAGCTCGAGGGCTGCGCTGCTGGAGTCCCGCGTTCACACGGCAGGTCCGCTCCTCCCCCGCTGTTTCCGCCTCCCGCTTACGTCCCCTCCCCCGACCGCCGCCGAGCCGGGGACAACAAGGGACCCGCGCACAAACCAGTGACCTTCAAGGCCAGGGCACCGCGGCTGCGGCCCGGGACGCAGCGCCCCCGCCCCCGCCCGCCCTCCGCGGAGGCCGCGCCGCCTTACGCCTTCCGTCGGGCCTCCGGCTCGGCGCTGCGCGGCTCCGTCCGCGGGGCGACAGCGGGCGACCGCTGCAGGCTCGCGGGGCGCTCGGGAGTTTCCCACAATGCACCGCTCTGGGCGCAGGACGCGAGGACCGGCGGGGCGGGGCGGCCGCGTCAGCGTCGGCGAGGCCCCGCCCGGCGCTCGCCCCGCCCCGCCCCGCCCCGCGGGGCCGCTGGGGTTCCCAGGCCCAGCCAAGCTCCGGACGCGAGGCTCCGGGCTTCTTCCTTCCCGCGCTCCATCCGGACTGCAGGCGGCGGGGAGGCGGCCCGGGACCCCCGTCAGCGCGCTCCTGGGGGGTGGGCGCGCGGTCCCGGTCCCGGAAGGGGGCTCCTCTTGCCGCCACTCCCGCAGACAGACTCCCGGAGAGCAGGCGTCTACTTAGAATATTTATTTATCCTCTTACATGACAAGACACAAAAAGTTACAACTTCTTAAAACTCTTCAAAAGAAAAAAATATAATTCTGTAAGCAGCAGCAGCAGCTTTGAAGGTACAGATACGAGGGAGAGGGCAGCTCCCAGGAGCAACCGTGAGCTGGGGGCCCAGACCTGAGCCCCAGGTAGTGTCACTGGGGAGGGGCCTCCACAGAGGGGCCAGATTTTGGGGGAACACAGCACCAGCACTTCAGGGTCAATCACCAACACAATCACATGGCCAGGGCAGAGGAGGGCGCCCGTTTCTGGGGTCCAGGGCTGGGAAGGTGGGGCTTTGGGGGGATGGTCAGGGGCCTTAAAGGCCCAGAGACTAGGGCGGGCCCTGGGAAGGCTGGGGCACCGAGGAGCAGGTGGCCCCAGCTCCATACTGGTCCTCATGTCTGCCCTTCCCCTGGCCAGTACCAGTTCAGGGCACGGGGGTCTTCAGAAGACAGACCAGGCAGGAGAAACAAGTTCCTGGACAGGGTCGGCAGAGGGCCTGGGCACACAGCACAAGACAGCACGCCATGCCTGCGCATCCCACCCTCAAGCAGCCAGGCCAGCGGAGGGCTGGGGGCACAACCTGCCTCCACCACACGCACACACAAGCCTCGTGTGACGGTCTGGTCCCACCTGGATTGGGGCCCCAAGGGCCCAGCAGAAGGTCCCACAGTGTATGCGTGGGGAGAGGGGGTAAACCTGGACTCAGGATCCCATGTGACCTGTGGCCTGGGAATCCTATCTCAGTGTGGGGGCAGGGGACCCTGGTCCTGCAAGGGTGGTCAGGAGGCAGAGTGGAGACCTGGCCGAGGCCAGAAGAGCAGCAGGGGTAGATGGACCAATGGACGGATGGGCACAGCCACTGGGCACAGCAGGGTCAATAAATAGGTTTATGAGGTCCCCTTTGTAGACCAGGAGAGGTTCTGAGACAGGAGCCAGTGGACTGGGGGTAGAGTCAGCCTGACCAGCCCAGGCCTGGGGGGCCCCAGCCCAGAGACCAGCTCTGTCCCTGGGGTTCAGGCAAGGCAACGCTGGGACACGGCTTGGCTCAAGGAATGTACAGGTTTCTGCATCTTCTACATAAATAAGACATTGATCCCGGTGGTGTCCCCACGGGGGCCTGCGTGTGCCACCCTGTGGACCCGCGTCAATAGGGAGGGTGAGGGGAGACCTCCTCAGGCCTGGGCCCTGCTCCAGCTCCAGCCCACGGGCTCAGGCCTGGGGGTCCCGCAGCAGCCCCAGCAGGGTCTCAGCAATGCCCAGGAAGTAGACCACCTGGGCGATGCCAAAGAGCGGGGCGATGACCAGGGCCCGGCAGTAGGCGCCCTTCAGGAAAGCTGAGGGCCCTTCGTGCCGCCAGATCTTCCTGTGACGGAGACAGGGTCAGAACGGACATCCAGCCCCCACCCCAGCCCCAGCCCCAGCCCCAGCGACCTGGCCCACCTGGCACAGTCCAGAATCCCCGAGTACGTGTCCTCGTTGACGCCGCGCTGAAGCGACTGGAGCCGCGTTTTCACCACTACGGGGGGTCAGGCGGGTCAGCGGGGAGCCTGCGGCTCAGCCCCCACCCCACCCTGGGGCCCAGGCGTAAGCACTGACCATCACAGGGATTGACAGCCACGGCAGCTGCACTCCCAGCCACGCAGCCAGCCAGGAAGGACACGTAGAAGGGGGACTTCTCTTCAGACGCTGGGCGGCCCAGCTGGTCCAGGTTGGCAAAGAGGGGGAAGTAGACGATGGAGAAGGGGACATCCCTGCGGGGAGACGGCCAAGCGCTAGCAGGAGGCGGCAGGCGGGGGTACAGGCAGACCCCCTCTGCCCACCTGCCCCGGTCCTCCCACCTGAGCAGCGTGGCCCCCAGCCCCTTGTACAGGCCGGCAATGCCGCGGCTCCGCAGCAAGTCACGCGTCAGCTGGGTGGCCGTAGGCCGAGGAGCAGCTGAAGCCTCCACTGAGGGCTGGGCGCCCCCCTGGGCTGAAAGCTGGGCCTGGGCGGCCAGAATCTTCCTCTGGGCAGCTGGTGAGAAAGGGGCTCTGGTGTCCTCCTCCTGGCTTGAGGAAGGGGGACAGGGTCCGGCCGCTGCCCCACCCCACTGTGGCCCCCTCACCGATGCGGCCGGCGTCCTGCAGCTGGATCTTCAGCATCTCCATGGGGGTGGTCACCACCACCTGGCACGTGCCAGCCCCGCAGCCTGCCAGCATCTCCTTAGGAAGGGTCAGCTTCTGCCTGCAGGGGAGCCGGGCATAAGGAGCAGGAGCCCCCCTCGGGACAAAGACTGCCTGCCACACAGTGAGTAAAGGCGGATGGGAGCAGCAGGGGCAGACGTTCCTGTGGGGGTACAGCCCCCACCCCTGCCCCAGGCCCTCCAGCAGTAAGTACCGAGCCCAAAGCACAGATGGCCACGTGGGCAGGAGCTGAGGGCCCAGAGAAATGGGAAATTGGAGGTCTGGAGTGTTCCCAGAAGGAACCACCTTCCCCGCCCCACCAATAATGGGGTCCTTGGCTGGTCCCCCATATCCCGGCAGCAGTGGCTGGGGGCCAGCGTCTGCTGACCGCAGCCATTTGCACCTTCCCATGCAGACAGTGGGGAGGCTGCCTCTCAAGGTCAAGGGGCCTGAGGTGGCAGCCCCCCAGGAATTCCAGGCCAGACCCAGCTGGCTGGGCTGCTGTCAGTCCAGGGGACCACTCAGGTGCTTGGCACAGCATCCCCCCAGGACCTGGGCCACAGCAGCCAGGCGAGCCCAGCCTCTCACCCATCTTTAGAGAGCTGATGTCGGAAGAAGTCATTGGCTGCCAGCTTGATGGCCTTCTCAGGGGTGACCAGGGTCAGGTTCACAGCAGCTCCTGGGGGCACATGAGGCTCGATGGGGTTGTGGGGACATAGGTGGGTCAGGTGGGGGTAGACACGCTCAGCTACTTGGGTTAGGGAGGCTCTGGGCCAGCACTTGCCTCCCAGCTGGCAGAGCCCTGCCCAGCACTTCTTGGCTGGAGCCTCCTGCCCTCTCACCCACATATGGGCTCAGTGTGTGCCAGGCAGGCAGGAGCCAGGGAGGACGGGGCCGTGCTGTGGGCTCCTCCTCCCTCCATCTCCCTCCTTCTGCCACCCTCCCCTGCACCCCACTTCCGCCGTCTCTGCTTCTGGCAGGACAGACCTCACCCGGATGCAAACACAGTGAGGACCAGGCCCCCAGAGTCCTTGGCTGGGTTTCCGGGGGGCAGAAGGCGCTCCCACTGCAGGAGCCTGGTGTGGCTCGGGGAAGGCAGCAGACCGCCCCATCGGTGCTGCGGGCTCAGAGCCGCCCAGTGTCTGGCAAATCCATGCTCAGGGATTGTTTTCTAAGCTGCTTTGCCAACTGCCCACCTACCCTCAGCCTCCAGCACAGATGTGGTCCTGCCAGTCCGAGGGAAGCAAGGGAGGAGACAGTGGCCACCAGGGTGGAGGCCAGATCCACTGCAGGGTCCTGCCACACCCGGCCCGGGCATTATGTGGGGGTTGGGTATGAGGCCCACATGAGGGTCTAAAATCTGCCACTACCCAGAGAGCCTGTCCTTCGCACTTCCAACTCCCCCGGCACCCAGGGCTGGGCTGATGGGCCCAGCTCAGGGGCAGCCAGCACCCCAGGACATGTCCCACCAGGCCCAGGCATGGTGCCTTGCCCCTCCCCCAGGCCAGGCCTGCCCACCCGGCCTGAGCCTTACCCCGGTACATGCCAAAGTAGCCCTCCGAGCGGATGGTCTTGATGAGGCAGTCAGACCTGCAGCCAAGGGGTTGGGGGTGAACAGGAGCTCAGCATGGACCCCCATCCCCACGCGCAGATGCAGTGAGCAGGCAGTGAGCGGGGCTGAGGGGCCCAGTCAGAAGCCAGCCGTGGCCCCTGCCCGGCCCTGGCGGGGGCCTCCTGCAGGCCTTCCCCGGCCCCACCCGATGCTGCCTCCGCGGCGGCCCCTCACATGCTTGTGTACACGCGCTGGCCATTCTGCTGGTTCTGCAGCCGCGTCTTAGCCAGGTCGATGGGAAATACGCAGGTGACCCCAATCAGCCCCGCGATGCCGCCATTGATGAGCTTGGCCGGCAGGCTGCGGGCAGAGGCAGGTGTCAGGACCCACCTCCTCAGCCCCGGGTGGGGGGTGAGGCCAGGAGCGCCCAGGGTGGTGTCTGACCTGATCTGTTTATCAGCCATTTAATTCTGCACAGCAGGGGGAGCAGGACACCAGCCAGGCCAGGTGGAGGTGGAGGTGGAGGTGCCCGCTGGAGGGGGGAGGGGCGGGCGGCAGGGGGCGGCTGAGACCAAGGGGAGGGTGGTCCTCCACCTGCAGGGGAATTTCAAGGTGTCAGCCACCTGGAAGGAAGAGGGTGAGGGTGAGAGTTGGGGTGGGGCCCACCAGGAGAAGCCTGCCCGCCTCCACCCTCCAGGTCGTGTAGGGACCTCAGGTCCCTCGCCCTCCACCCCTGTCCTGGGGATGTAAGGGAGGAGAGAGGAGAGGCCACTTGTCCCTCGGGCCACTTTGTTTCCTCGCGATGCCCTCCCACAGCGACCTCCCTCACTGGCGTGCACATGCTCACGTGCACACAGCGCCAGCTCCAGCTTTTAAAGGGCCAGATGCCTCTAGGGGTGCAGCACTTCAACCCTGGACTAGGCTGTGATGACTGTCCCCTGTCCTTCTGCAGAGGCAGCTGGCACCTGCCCTCTTTAAGACAGGGCATGGGTCTCCTCCCTGGAGCTCCAGGACTCCCCACCTGGGCCAAGCTCGTGGCTGCCCAGAGGAGCCTGGCCACGCCAGGGACGGCGTGGACTCCCACAGCAGCCCACTTTGGATGGTGGAGGCCCTTGCTATAGAGAAGCGAAACCCACTCGCACCACGCCTGTCACCCACCCTCCCCTCCACCTCCCTGGGAGTGGCACTTCCAGATGGTCACGGGAACCCGGCAACCAGGACCTGGGGAAGCCTCAGGACTGGGTGGCATCGGGGCACCTGGGACTCTTCCCCAGCCCTCTGGGGTAGGGGAGAAAGAGCCTGTGGCAGCAGGGCTGGGAAGCCACGAGCCAGCTTCAGGGGCCAGCTGTGCAGGACCCAGTCATACAAACTGAAGTTGGGGCCTCCACTGAGACCTGGATCCTCTCCCCGTCTCTCCTGGTGCCCCCTCAGAGGTCAGCTATCACAGGCTAGCACCCACAGCACTGCCACCATGTCACAAGGCTGGCCCCCACCCAAGGGCCCTCAGAGGACTCGTGACCTTCACCTCAGCGGACTGTCCACTGCCTCCCCTGACCCTGCCGCCCGCAGGGTCTTGCTCAACCCACGGCACACAGAACTCCACGACTCCAGCAAGCCAGCTCCCAGAGGAGATAAAGTGCAGGGGCGGGGGCGGCCAGGGGCTGCAGGGATTGGCCGAGGGGCAGGGCGGGGCGGGGCGGCTTTCTCTTTCACTTTGGGCAGGCTGGGGATCCACGCAGTTTTGAGAGAGGGAAGAGAGAGAGGCATCTTCATAGAGGTCCAGGCCCAGCTTTGGAGTGGGGGCAAGGGGAGAAGGGAGGTCGGACTCATGCCAACCAAGCAACGTGCCTGTCCACCACCAGGGCCCCCAGTAACCCCCTAGGTTCCTGTTGGCAGCCTGTGAGCAGAGCCCAGATCCATCTAAAGCCTGGGGCCCCTGGAGGTGGGGTCAGTGCTCGGTTCCTGCATGCACCTGCATGTGCCTCTATAGAAGTAGGAACTGTGGGAGAATGTGCACATCGGGGGACCTCAGGATGGGGTACAAGAAGGGATGCCATCTTCTGGAAAGGCAGGAAAAAGGCGCCTGGCTCTCAGAGGTCCCTGGCTGCCATCCACAGCCTCTGCTCACCTGGCAGGTCCAGAGCCCGGGAGGGGGCACCCCCCCCGCCCCCCCCTGCCCTACCCAGGGCCTGGGGTGGAGGGACCTGCCTCTCCCAGCTCTAGCCCTCTGTTAAGGGCCTGACCTTTGAACTCCAGCCTGATTTCCCTCACCCCAGCCTCCATGAGTAGGCTGGTCTCACCCTCCCTGCCCCCACATCCCTGGCATGGGGAATGAGGCTCCTGCCTCCATGAGCAGGGCCCATCCTCCCTGGGCCCTACTTCCTGTCTGGGGGTGGTCCTGGAACATCTGAAGTGGGGAGGGACAAAGCAAGCAGGCACCAAGAGTCCAAGAGCTGAGTCAGCCCATGCCCTGTGCCACGCAGCCCAGGCCAGACAGGCGGGGAGCAGGGCTGCTGGGCTGAGAAGAGCGGGGGGCTCTACCTGGGGCAGTGGCAAGGGGGCCCCTCCGGACTGGGTATCATTATCCTCATCTGGGCTTCCCCTGCTGGAGACAGCTGTCAAAGGCCCTCCCTGGCACCTCCACGTTGCCATAGAAACCTGGCTGTGCAGCCGGCAGAGGCCCCAGCGCTGTCTGCCCGGCTGCCCCTGCCTTGTCTGGTCAGGTAAACTGAGGCCACAGGCAGGCTGGGAGACACCAGGAGAACATACAGAGGCCACCCCGGGACTACACTGCCTCTTGCCAGGCCGCAGGGTGCAATCTCTCATGAAGCGCCTCCTGCCTCCAAGGAAGGGGAGGGGACTGAGGTCCAGAGTCTAGGGCTGGCCACCCGCTCCCACTCAACTTCCCCAGTGCCTTCCTCCTGGCGGGCTCGCCCCATCTGGCTAGCTGGAGAGGCCCAGAACGGGTCTCCAAAGCCAGGTACCCCAACTGGCACACAGAGGAGGAGTGAGTTGGGGGCCACATGCTGAGCTCAGGCCAGCTCTGGCCCCTATCTCATTGTTGGGGTTCAGCTGGCCTCGCTGTCCCCGGCTGGACAGGGCCTCGGCCATGTGCATGCCTACGCACATCCAGTGGGGCCCCACGTGTGCGCCCCCACGGCCCAGCCTCTCCCCCATGGGCTCCAGCCCCAGACTGCCACCCCGCCGGGACACGTGTGCTCATGGAGCGCGCCCGGCAGCGCCGGGGCCGAGCACGGCCTCCCACACCCGGGGACAGCGGGTCGGAGCATCCAACGGTCCAGGACCCGCCAGAGCCGCTTGATCCGGGCAGCTATCACCTGCCGTGGCAGCCGTGGCACCCCTCGGCCCCGCAGCCCGGCCTCGCTCGGGTAGGCGCCGCGGGAGCCGCCCGGCGGGAACTCACCGCGCTCTGCCGCCGCCGCTCTTGCCTCCCCGCTCTGCCGCGCGCCCGGCCTGCACCTAGGCAGGGAGGCGCGTCCACTCGGCGGCGCGCGCGCTCCGCCCCCGCCCCCGGCCTCGCACTGGGGCTTCGGCTCCCCCTCCCGGTCGCCGTGGCCACTGCGCCCAAGCAGGACACAGCCCTGGCCCACAGCCCCACTTCTCGGGAGGGTTTGCGCGCAAGGGCCAGCTTGCGCGGCCCCAGGGCCTTTCCTCTGCCAGTTGTCACAGGCTAGCACCCACAGGTTCAGGCTTCTGTAGGTGGCAAGCAGCACGTGGGTGGCAGTGTCCTGGGGCAGGAGTGGACCCCAGGTCAGACAGGTGTCCAGGGTGACTGAGCCGGCCAAGGGCTGGTGGGCTGGATAGATGTGCAGTAGCGCCGCAAGGGCGGCGACTTTGTATCTATCCCTACCGAGGTGTTACTTTGTAGAGCGGGCGCCTCCCCATGCCTGGGAAGATGGGTAGGAACAGAAGGGCCCAGAAAAGTGAGCAGAGTGGCAAGAGCAAGGACCTTGGGGCAGCGGGGGCTCTCAGAGCTCCACCAGGAGGACCAGGCCTCAGGTCATCTAGCCACCCCTCCCTCCAGTTGCCCTCCACCCAACAGGTAGACCAAACGTTGAGACGGTGGATAGAACAGCACAAGTTTGTTGCACACAGGGGCACTGTCCCCACACAGGGGCCAGGCGTGAAAGTAGGGGCTGCCCACGGGCCAGGGCATGTCTGTAGGTGGGCCAGCTCAAGTCTGTAGGTGGGCCTAGACCTGGGCAGGCTCGGGGGGCTGTGAAGGCAGAGCCCCCAGTGGGGCAGGGTCCTCAGGGGCCAAGCTCGTGCGCCGGATGCTGTCCTGGTACTTGTGGCGGCCGAGCTCCAGGATGGCCCGCACCTCTTCAGCCACGTCCTGCCGGTCGCTCTGCTCTAGGGCCCGCACCAGGAGCCCCACAGCCCCGGGCCGGCCAGCCTGGCGCTCAGCCCAGCAGAAGAGCATGTGGCGGATCTGCCCGTCCAGGTCGTCCCTTGGAGGGAAGAGGTGGTGATGGAGGTGTCTCCCCGGGACCACCTCCCGCTCTCAGGGGCCGGCTTCCCCGAATGAGGGGGCTCCTTGCTCCCTGAGCCAGTTGCAGCTGGACCCACCCTTTCCAACCTGGTATCTGCCCCACCCACACCTCCCTGTTAGAAAACCGAGCAGGGGCCTGGGGCAGCCAGGGTCCAGGCCTGAGGCTCACCGGAACTCATGCCGGATGCGCTGCAGCTCTCGGTAGGGCATGCCCAGGTGCAGGGCCACCGCCGGCCAGTCAGCACCCAAGCGCCCAGCCACGCTCAGCAGGTTGCTCTGAGTCAGGAAGCCAGTTTCAGCATCGCCCAGGTTCAGCGGCACCAGGGAGAGGCCAGCCCCGTGCCCGTGGCCCTCAGGCCCCCGGAGTCTCTGTGGTGAGGAGGGAAGGCAGTGAGCCACACTCCAGCCTCACCCCCCCAGGCACCCCAGGACTCACCCTCCAGCCGCACCGGCAGTTTGAGGGGCAGAGTGGCTATCCAAAGGGCGTCCGTGCCCTTCCTCTGCCGGGCAGCCTCAGCCTCCTGGGGCACCTCCACAGGCACTGAGCCCCGGTAGAAGGACACCTGAGGGGGAATTGTGTGAGGCTCAGAGCTCTGGCCTCCCCCGGGCCCCTGGAGGCACTGCCCCATCGGCCCACCTGGCCCCGCACGGCCTGAGCCTCCCGGTCCAGGGCGGTGGTGACATACACCTCCTTCACGTTCTTCAGGTGGGAGTAGAAGACGAAGCAGATCCGGCCGTCCACACAGTCTGGACGGTCTGCAGTGGGGACAGGCTCAGCGTCGGCCCCAGGGACCGGCCCAGGCTCAGGCCCCCCCGGCAGGGAGACCTACCAGCATCCACGTCTATGCCCCGCTCGAAGGCAGCAAAGAACTTCTCGCCCTCAAACATCTCCACGGTGTCGGAGGGCTCAGGGCCGCGGTAGCGCTCCAGCAGCCGCCGCAGGGTGGAATCCACCTGCCAGGGCAGCACGAGGCTTGGGGCTCAGGCCCCGTGCGCATCCCGCCTTAGGAGCCCCTGCTGCCCTCCCATCACCCCACCTTGTTCCGAGGCAGGCACTGCAGCAGGACTTGCTCGGGGTCCCGGCGCCTCTGCAGCGCAATGAGGTTCACCTGGTGCAGCCGCAGCCGCTCCCAGGCCTTCCTGGCCAGGCCCCCCACGCAGGTCTTGGTGGTGTACCAGAGCCAGTACCTGGGGGACCGGGGGTGAGCTGTAGCTTTACAGACCTCAGGGGACAGCTAAGGAGGCCGAGCGTCACTCACCAGGAGAAGTGTGTGACCTGGAAGCACGCGTACAGGTGGCTGAGCTCCAGGGCCACCTGTGCTGTGATGTCATCCCACGTGGCCGCTGCGGCCGCCCTGTACAGCAGGTGCAGGCGGGAACGGTCCAGACTAAAGCCTGGGCAGAAGGCGGCAGCATGCTGAGCCCACCTGGCTATGTCTCCGTGTCCACGCTTGCCCCCCACTCTACTGGCCACAGGTCCAGGACTTACCTGTGAGGCCAGGGGGCAGCGGCAGCTGCACAGTGACTGGTCGGAGGAAGCTGGGGGGACCGTTCTGTGAGAGGCACAGCAAGGGGCTCACCGCGGCCTCTGGCTCCCCCAAGAGGGCTCGCAGCTCTCTGGTGGCAATGCGCACCACCTGGGCAGAGAGGCCACCTGAGCGCCCACCTGCGCGCTGGGCACCACCTGCCACCCCTGGTCCCCTGGCTGTACCTGCATGGAGACACGACGTGGCTCCTCTGTGGCCCCAGGGGGAAAAGTAACTCTGATCCCAGGGTGACCCGAGGAGCACAGCAGGGTCCCCTGTGGTGGCACCAGGCAGGCGTTGGACACAGGGCGCAAGACAACGAGGAACCAGGAGAAATGAGGCACCTGGCAGCGAGCCCAGAGCCGCTGGGGTGCGTGGCGGGCAGAATGAGAGGGTCAGCAGACAGCAGACAGAGGTGGATGGGGTCTGGCGGGCTGCTCCCTGCCTTCCCATTCATCGCAGGCCTGGCAGAGCTCACCTTGGGTGCTTCTTCCTCCAGGTGGGTCTCCAGGTCACTCCAGCTGTTGTCACTCCGGGTCCTGACCACCACCTCGCGGCAACGACGGGCTCGTGGGGGCACAAACAGCAGCCACAGGCTGACATCCTGCCAGGCAACGGGGGTGTGAGGGCCAAGCGGGGCCTGGGGCCTCTGCACTTGCCCCCACTTACCCAGGCCTTGCCTGCTGGAAGGCCACCCCATGGGGCCGCAGCTCCAGGACACCGCTGAGCAGGAAGTCATGAGGACCCAGGGAGACGAGGTCCGGCTCCGGCAGCCACAGTCGGTAGTGGATGGTGATGGGAGCTGTAGTGGCCCCTGCTGGGAACTGCAGGCGAACCCCGCAGGCCAGGGTCACAGAGCAGCCGTGGGGGGTCACCGGAAAGCTGAGTGGGGGGAGGGGAGGTGTAAAGGCCTGTGTGCTGGCGCCTGGCCCGCTGGGGACTCTAGGAGAACGCTGAGACATGAGCAAGGTGTCCGGTATGGCTAGGGTGACAGGTAGACCGATTTCCTGTAGACTTCCCCCTTCCCACCCCATACCTGCCCAAATCTGAGGTCAGGAACAATCTGGGCATCTCTGGCACCGGGGGTGTGTCTGTGCAAGGGACAGAAGAGTGGTCAAGGTAGCCACGGTACCCACATCCTTTCCCTGGCCCGGCCCTATCCCACCAAGCTTACCTGGGGGACTTGGGGGATCTGGCAAAGGCTCACCCAGGGGGTTCCCCTGCAGGCGCACAAAGGGGGCGTCCAGTAGTTCGGGGGGCAGGTCCCGGAGCTCGTTGTCTCTCAGGTCGAGACGAGTAAGCAGGGGGAGGTGGGCCAGGCCAGCAGGCACTGAGGTCAGGGTGTTGCTGTGCAGGATGAGGAGCCGCAGGGACCGCAGCCCCGCTGCAGGCAGGTGCTGGCTTAGGGTTGGCAGAGGACCGCTCAGGGCCACCCCTGGCCCTGGGCACCACAGCAGGACACTCATGCTACAGGGTCCAGGGAAGCTGTTTCTGGCTCTACCCCAAGGTAGGACAAAGCTGCACACAGAGCCTCACGGGCCCGTGAGGCAGGAGGGCAGCCAGGGGTAGCGTGGGAGAAATGAAGGCTCACGGCCAAGCCTGAGAACAGGGTCCTGGGGCAGAGGGGGCCAGAGCCCCAAGAATGAAGGACTGCAGGGCCCAAGTGGGAGCAGAGGCCTGGGCAGCAGCTGAAGCCGTCTCTCTCAGGCTGGTAAGCCAACGGGGGCACAGCTGGTACTCACCGATGGAGGCTGGGAGGCTCTGCAGCCGGTTGGAGGCCAGGTTGAGCTCAGTGAGACTGCTCAGGCCTCCGATCTCAGGGGGCACAGTGTCCAGAAGATTCTCAGAGAGATCGAGGCGCTGCAGGGTGCACAGGGCCCCCAGAGCCGCAGGCAGCCGCTGCAGACGGTTGTGCGTCACGGCGAGGAACGTGAGGGCCGGCAGGGCGCCCAGGGCCTCGGGCAGCTCTGAGAGGCAGTTGTGCGAGAGCAGCAAAGCATCCAGGCTCTGCAGCTGCAGCACACAGGCCGGCACTGTCTCCAGCCTGTTGAAGCTCAGGTCCAGGTGGGCCACACGGGCCAGGCCGCTCAGGCCAGCTGGCAGTGTGGTCAAGGCACCCCGCAGGCAGGCACCCAGGGCACCCCGGATTTGCCCTCCTGGAAGTCGGGGAGGCAGATGTAACCTCGGAGTCAGGGTCTCAGCAGTGCCAGCCTGAGAAAGCTGCTCTGGAGGCCCAGACCTCCCTCTTAAGCCCAGCCAGATGGGGACAGACAGAGACACTGGAGGGGCAGAGGGAGGGAGGCAGGGATAGAGACTGGCTCACATCAGCTGACAGCATCACCCCGGACCTGCAGAGACCCCGTCAGGTGCAGGGTCTGACAGCTGGGGAGGAAGGTGCTGGGCTGAGGCGGGGTCCAGCAGGAGAGTGGGGGCTCTCCTGCAGGGAGCAAGGGAGAAGAGGCCTGGAGCCAGGGCTGGGATCAGGCTGCCTCTGAGGAGCCAGAAGCAGGGGGTGGACAGAGGCGGAGACACGGACAGCGTCAGGCTCACCTTTGAGGACCAGGGAGCGGAGGGGCAGCTGGCTCCAGGGCACCTGAGCCAGAGTGGCCTCCAGCAGCCGAGGGTCCTCGTGGGTGCTGAGCCGCAGGAACTCCACCTGCAGGAGCAGCAGGGGCTGCTGGGCACACAGGTGCAGCAGCCGGTGGCAGCCCCCAGGGTGCAGGTCCAAGTTCAGCTGGTTCCCGGCCGGGAGAGGAGGTGCCCAGGGCACCGCATCCCCAGCCTCCGAGGCACGCCTTGCGGCATCTTCTGCAGCCACGGCAGCATCCTCCTGCTCCAGCCCCTCCAGTACTGCAGCCATCACCTCCCGGCCGTCCTCCTCTGGGACCAGACATGTCCCAGCTTGCCAGGCAGGCCTGTTCAGGCAGGGACCACGGAGGCTGCAGAGGCAGGGGGAGGAGTGGTGGTGGGGAGGCCAGCCTTCTTCCCACCAAGGAAACCAGGATTGTGACTGAGGCAGGGAGTCCTTGAGGCAGGCCCTCTGCTTCACAGAGCCACGGGGGCCAGGCAGAGTGGGCGAGACCCTGTGGCACTACGCAGCTGTGGGGCCCGCATCTTTGCTGGAAATTGAAGGAACTGGGCCACCACAGCTGGGCAGGACACCAGGCAGGCCTGGGGAGTCTTGCTTGGGTGGGACGAGGAGCGAGGGTTCACATCCTAACTTTGGAATCTGGCCAAGTAACTCCTAGACCTGTCAGGTTGTGCAAGCTGTCCCTGAGTCCTAGAGTTAAGAGCCCACAGCCAACTTCCGCGCTCATCAGCTTTGGGAGAGCCCAGGTCCCTCATCTGCTGCTCGGCTGGCTGTGCCTCCGAGCCTTAGCGAGCTCTCTGAGAGAGGGGGCTGCGTGGTCTCGGGGTCCTGAGGCCTGGACCCACATTGCAGCCCCTGGAGGAGGCTCTCTAGCCTCCGCTCCCAGTTCGCACCTCGGTCGGCTGCGGAGAGCGGTGTGGGGCGCATCTTGGGCTCAGCTGGCGTGGCGCGCCCCGGCCCCGCCCTCTCCGCCGCGGGCTCCCAGCCGCCTCTGCCGCCCGCCGCCCGCCGCCCGCCGCCCGCCGCCCGCCGCCCGCCGCCCGCCGCGTACCTCGGCTCCTGCGGCGCCAAATCCCGGCGCCGGTCTGCGCGCGCTACGCGCCGGGTTCCCGCCCGCAAGCTTCCGGGCGGGCAGTGACTCCGCCCCGCCCCTCCGGGCCAGCGCGTGTGGTGCCGCCCCAGAGACTGGCTGGGGTGCGCCGGCGCCCGGGGGTCCCCGCCGGCTCCCGCTCCCCGCCCCTCGCTCCACGGTGCTGGGGGACCAACCCCCCTCCTTCCGCCGGGCCGCCGGCGCGGCTGCGCTCAGTCCTGTTGACTGCGTGAACCGGCCGTCTGGGAAGGCTATCGTTGCGCAGAGAAACCTGCCCTTTCGGGGTTCTGGGCATCTCAGGCTCTCTCTGGGATTGAGTAATCCCGGCTCCAAGTGCCATCCCAGGACGAGGGATTTGTTGGGGGGACATTCCCTGTCCCAGAACCCTGACAGTGCCCGGTCTCTAGCCAACCCCAAGAGCTTACTTTCGGGTTCTGCAGAGATGTGACCCAGGCGGGCTTCAGAACCAGAGCTGCACCCTCAGCCCTTTTTTTCTCTTTCTTTCTTTCTTTCTTTCTTTTTTTTTTTTTTTACTTTTTGAGACAGGCTCTCGTTAAATTACGCAGACTGCCTCTGGTCTGGAATTTGTAATCCTCCTGCCTCTGCCTCCCGAGCCGCTAGGATTACAGGCATGCGACACCGCGCCTGTCTTAGAGGACCCACCTTTGTAGGCACCACTCTGGGCCTGGGGCTTAGGTGCCCAGTGGACCCCATGAGAAGAAAAGCAGTTTCTGAGAGATGAGATTTTTCCTAAGGCCCTGTAGCTGGTGTCCGCCAGAGATCAACCTTGTCTAGCCTGGTCTCTGCCTCCAGGACCAACTGTGACCCGTACTGAAAGTACTGAAAGCGGAGCTGTGGTTCACTCCCCCAGCATAGTTTCCTCAGGGGCTCAGTGCCCATGCACCCTCCTCCAGCATAGGTGGTGGAGAAAGGGACAATGGAACAGTCTACTGCCTGTGGAACGGGCAGCCAGGCTCCAAACGGGAACATCTGTTTCCATTCTTCCCAGCCCCAGCGGCTCAATTCAGTTTGCACAAAGCTTCAAACAAACAAACAGTGTGCAGCCTTAAAAAGGAGTGACATTCTGATACACACTACAAAATGGATAGACTGTGAGCCAGTGCGGTGGCACATGCCTGTAATCCCAGCGGCTCCGGAGACGGAGGCAGGAGGATGGCAAGTTCGAGACCAGAGGCAGTCTGTGTAATTTAACGAGAGCCTGTCTCAAAAAGTAAAAAAAAAAAAAAAAAAGGGCAGCACGTGCAGCTCAGTGGTCCAGCACTTGCAGAGCATGCAAACGCAAGGCCCTGGGTTCAATCCCCAGTACCACGGCCCGCCAAAAAAAAAAAAAAAAAAAGAAGCCAGACACAAAAGGGTAAGTACTGCATGTGTTCAACTTCTGTGGAGTACCTATTATTCTAAATTACATAAACAGCCAGGCACTGGGGCTATACCTGTAATCCCAACCTGGGAGATGGAGGCAGGAGGATCAAGAATTCCAGGCCAGAGGCAGCCTGAGCAACTTAGCAAGACCCTGTCTCAAATTTAAAAAGGTGCTGGGGTGCAGCTCAGTGGTGGAGAGCTTGCCTGGCATGCCCAAAGCTTTGGGTTCAACCCCCAGTACTGAGGGGCAAAAAATCATCATAGAAACAGAAAGAATGGTGGGTGCTGTGCTGGGAAGCTTAACTGATAATTTCAGTTTATGATGGTGAAAAAGAGGTGGATAATGGTGAGAGCTGCATAAAAATGTGAACGCACTCAATGCCACTGAATTGTCCACTTAAAAATTATTACAATAGCTTTTATTATGCATCATTTTGCCATTAAAAGCACAACACGGCCCTCTTAGCTTAAACTATTGACTGGCTTCCCTTTTTATGAAGCCAGCCCTGCCAGGATGGCTTCCCTACCTCACTCTAGGTCTGTGCCCACCTTTCCTGTGAAATGTGGGAAACGACAGCAACAGCGGGGAAACTGAGAGGTGTGGCCTTACACACCAGCATGTGATGCGCGCGCACATACACAGCGTGCAGTCGTTGGAGGCTCAAGATGGCACTACCTTCGTGGCCCCTCTCCCGCCAGCCAAGGCCTTGGCACGACCCTTCTGGCTGGCGATGGCCCCAGACCTTGGGAGGTCTGGCTCCCTGTCATCTGCCAGCGCTCCCAGGCTGCCCAGCCCAAGGCCTCCGGCCACCCTACAGCTCTGACTGCTTCCTCGTCTTCGCATAAGAGCGCGTTAGGCTCTGCGGAGGCAGGGCGGAGACTGATCCCAATGGATCCCGGGGTGTAGCAGTGGCTGACGCGAAGGGGTGGGTGAGTGAGGCGTGCTGACGTCCACGAGGAGGCTGCGGTCTGTCCCGGGCCGCCACGGGGGCCGGTCACTCAGCCCTCACCACTCCGGGGAGGCGGGGTAAACCGCTGCAGGGGCGCTGGCGCTACAGCCTCCCGCCTCTGCCCCCGCCTCGTGGGCTCCCGCGCTGCGGGCCGCTCAGGACAGCGCGGCGGGGCAGCCTCCGGGCTCGCCCGCCTCTGAGTGCAGCGGGCCCTGGGCGCCACCGCCACTGCGGCAGGACCTCCGCAGGGCCACGGCGGCTTCCCCGCCGGCAGCCTCCCCGAGGCCCACGTGCAGCCCGCAGCGCGCCGCACTTCCGGCGCGCGCACCCTGGAATTTGCAAGTCGGCCCGCACGGACACGCCCCGGGCGTAGCGTCGCGCTGCATGCTGGGAGCCGTGGGACCCGTATGGCACGCCGGGCGCTAGGCGCGGCGGGGACGTGCGGTCCCCGCCGGGTCGCTTCCCGCCGCTCCACGGGGACTTCCGAGGGCACGCGCCTCGCGTCATGCCAGCAGCCGGGCCGGGGACAGCCCTTCGTCTTAGTGCGGCGACCGCCCGCGCGGGGCCGGGACAATGGCTTCTGCCCCGCCGTCATTGGCTGAGCGCTCCGTGACGTCATTCGGAAGCGCCCGAGCTCGGCGCCGCGCGGAGGCTTCTGGGTAGCGGCTTACCCCTGACCCCCGCGCCGGCGCCTTCCTTTCCGGCCCCGACGCCGCCGAGGTCGCACGCGTGGAGTCCTACCTGCCGCCGCCGAGTGAGTGGGGCCGGGGTGGCGGGGGCCGGGGCCTCGGGGGCGGCGCGCCCAGGGCTGGGGCCCGGCCACGCGCGGCACCGTCTGGCCCGCCGGGCTCCTGGTGTCGAGCAGGAGGTCGCCGGCCTAACGCCGCCCCCGCGCCCTCTCTGCCCGCTTCAGCATGCGCTACGTCGCCTCCTACCTGCTGGCCGCCCTCGGGGGCAACTCCTCCCCCAGCGCCAAGGACATCAAGAAGATCCTGGACAGCGTGGGCATCGAGGCGGACGATGACCGGCTCAACAAGGTGGCTGCCGCGCTCGGCCCCGCACCCTCCGCGGGTCCAAGTGTCTCGTGTTGGCGGCCCGTCCTCCCTGACCCAGGCCTTACCTTTCTGGGGAGCGCCGGTACCCTGTTGGAGAGTTTGGAGGAGGCCTGTGCCGAGTCGAATACTTGTTTTGGGGGTAGCGTTTTGAGGGCCATGAAACGGCCAAAGAAAGAAATGAGTGCGAGCCGAGGCTCTGGCCTAGTCCAGCAGAAGTTTAATACAGTTAGGCGGGTGTTTGAAGATTTCCGAAGAAGGCGATTGTAATCTGCCTTCCCCGTTATCATTGGTCGAACCCAGAGCCTCGTGTATGCTAAGGAACTGCTCTGCCACTGAGCTGGGTTCCTGCCTCGATCTCCAGAGTCACTGCGGTTACAGATGTAGCTCCTCCCCCCACCCTTTTTTTTTTTTTTTTCTTTGCTGGGGATAGGCCTGCATATCAGGTCTTGGTATACCAGGGTCATACCTGGTATGAATGCCACCTTATTTCGTCCACTTTACTTTGCACACGATTTTAATAAGCAATGAGAAGTTTTGCCTTTTGGTCCGTGGTAGGTCTTAGGGTTTACCTTTTGGGCGTCACTGTCACTTTCGCATTTTAGAGGCTCTCGTGTGGCTGGTGGTCGCCATGTTGGACGGTGCAGATGTAGAGGTTTCCGAGTGTCTTTACGCAGTACCCTGTCAGCCCCGTTCTCGCAGCCAGGGGTGCAGCAGCGCACAGCTGGTAACTGACTGGGTGTGGTTGTCTCCTTAGGTCATCAGTGAGCTGAACGGGAAGAACATCGAAGATGTCATTGCACAGGGTGAGTTCGTTCGGGGAGCACCTTCATTTTCATGGTCCATCCTAATCCCTGCTGGTCTGCCTGTGGCCTGCCAGGCTTCGCTTGTGGACCACAGCACCCTGGAAGCCAGCCTCGTGTGAGCAAGACCTCTGTGGGCTATGCCAGGGGCACTTCTGGACACATTCAGGAGCAGGCAGCAGGGGGCACTCTGTTCTCTTTTTGGACCTGACTTCCCAGTTCCTATAAAGGTTGTTTACCACGTTCAGCTAAGGGGTTGGGAGCAGGGACTGAGATGCCAGGGGTGACCACAGGCTCCTGACCCTCTTTACTGGCCAGATGATTTTCTGGTGACATCAGGCTGGAACTGATGGGACTTGTTTAGAAGTTGAGCTGTGGCAGCGTCGTGCATGTCTCCATACATGTGACGGGCAGAGCCAGCTCAGCAAATAGTCTGGGTCATGAGCTCACTGATTTGGCCAAAGATTGGACACTGGGAAGCAGACTTCCTGTCTAGTGGTAAACATGTTTGTCCAATTTATCTGAGGTGGGGGCCCACAGTTCCTCAGTAGCAGAATCTCCTTTGTTGGTTAAGGGTAAGGGAGGACAGGTCCCTGACTGCAGATGTCATTGGGCCCCTGGTTGCGTGTAGCACATGTGGCCTTGTGTCCGGGAATTTGGAGCCCGTGACAGTGGGTGCACTGTATTGCGCCCGTTGAAGTGGCTCTCTGGGTCACTTGGCCCTGTGGAACAGCTTTCTTGGTGGGGTGCCTGCTCCACTCTCACCTCTTTTCTGCTTTCTGTAGGCATTGGCAAGCTAGCCAGTGTCCCTGCTAGTGGGGCTGTGTCCGTGTCTGCTGCCCCTGGCTCTGCAGCTCCTGCTGCGGGTTCCGCCCCAGCTGCAGGTACGTGGAAGTTTATTGGATGGGCAGGGGTCTACAGGGGGCTGAGGCCCAGAGTATTGCTACTGATTGGGTCTCTCGGGCAGTCTGGTTGGGCACAGAGGGCAGTGCTCACCGTGCTCTTTTTTCTGCCCACAGCGGAGGAGAAGAAAGATGAGAAGAAGGAAGAATCTGAGGAGTCGGATGACGACATGGGATTCGGCCTGTTTGATTAAATTCCTTCTCCCCTGCAAATAAAGCCTTTGTACACGTCTCGAGTGGCGAGTGGCTTGTGCTATATGGCGTCAGCACCTCTGCCTCCAGCCAGGCTCCGTCCGGGGGGCAGGTGTGGAGCTGAAGTGGGGACTGCAGGGTACCTGAGGAGGAGCAGGATGGGCCACTTCTTGCGGGCCTTGAGCATGGTCCTAGCTCCCGAGGACCATCAAGCCCAGGGAGTGGAATCTTTGCAGTTCTCAGAGGACATTCAGGGAAACTTACTTCAGAAACACGAGTGGTAAAAGCTGAATTGGAATGGAGTGTCTGGGTGGTGTCCTGGGCTCCGCTGTGAGGTCCGCTTCCCGGGCAAGGCCACAGCTGACAGCCCGGGTTCACAGAGGAAGGTTCTCCTGAGCACACCCTGGAGTGGGGGGCTCCTCCCTAGGCAACTTAAAGTGACAGTTGCTTAGCTCATCATGGTGTTTTCCCAATTGATGGGCCTCACTGGACAAGTGGAGGTGGTTTGTGGGCAGGGCCATGCACCAGCTGTTGACCAGGTCCTTCTGGGGTGGGCCTGCCTTCCTCTCGGGGGCTCTGCTGCTCTCCTTCCCCACCTTTGGTCAACAGCAAATTGGGAGCTGGGGACACTGCGGCAAGAAGGGCATCCTACCCCCTCCCTGCCACTGGAGGTTGAATTCAGGTTTTTACACATGCTTGGAAAGTCAGCCTTTTAAAATACCTTTATTTTGAGGTGGAGTCTCAGTAAATTGGGCAGGCTGCCTCTGGCCCTCTGAGTCCCTGGGATTAGAGGTGTGTGTGAACTGTTAACATTGTTTGGCTTTCTTTTTTGTTTGGTTTTGTGTGTGCGCGCACGTGCATGCGGGTGTGCACACTCATGCTCCAAACTTAGAAGACTCGCCTGGTGGTTCTCCGGGCAGAGACTAAGGTAGGAATGAAGCCTGGAAGCATGAGGAGCTAGTGGGTGGAGGAAGAGAAATGACCACATCGCATGCAGTTAAGTTGTATGTCTACAGGGGAACAGGAGGATGGGGCAGGAGGATGGGGGGGGGTCCCTGAGGACTTGGTCTGGGGTTCAGGACACAGTTCACAATTCCAGCCTGGACCCTGGAGGAAGGGGACGGTGCTATCTAGAGGGTACCAGGGACAGAAGGGAGACACGGAGGGTTCTCAGGCTGCCACTAGGTGTTAAGGTCATGGGAGGGAGGTTTGCCCAGCTGTGTCAGGATTCTAGGAAGGGCCCGCCCTGTTCTTGGCTCCAGAGTCTCCCTGGGGCCTGGAGAGATGTACCCAAAACAGCCTGAGCCTCTGTGGAAATGGGGACAGAGGTCTCCGGAGCTAGGGTAGTGTCATCCCCAAGGCCTGTTCATGGAACAGGGGTGGGGAGGACACACTGCTGCTTGGGCTCCCCTGATGAGCCCCTGTGCTTTACAGGCTGCCCGCCTCCTCCCTACCAAACCACCCCTGGAGCCCAGCTGTCCCTAGGAGGGTCATCTAAGAATCCAGGCAGGAAAGGTCTCCTGAGTCCCTGGTCCTGCTGATCAGGCCTCCCCCTAACCCCCACCCCCACCACATCCCTTCCCCAGCGTTCCGACACCCAAAGCTGGGGGATGCTGCATGTCAGAAGAGTTGCCCACAAACAAGGTCTCACTGTGTAGCTCAGGTTGGCTTCAAAGTCAAGACCGATCCTCCTGCCTCAGCCTAAGAGTGCTGGGATCTCAGGTGCGCCACCTGGCAGGAGGGAGCTTTTCAAAGACAAAATTTGGTCACATTTCCCTTCACTCTACTCTCGATGCTCTCACCCCTGGGCCTTTGCTTGTGCTGTGAGGTTCCTGGGCAGGCTATGCCCTCACCTGGTTAATTCTGCCTCTTTATCCTTCAGAACTCGGCTCAGTGTCCCCTCCCTGGAAGTTCTTGAGCCCCCAGGGTGCCCATACAGGGTTGCTGCTCTCGCTTCTTATTTTGAGACCCACTGTGTGTGTGTGTGTGTGTGTGTCCCCACAGCCATACCACTGTGGAGTCTGATCTGGTCAGATCTAGGAAGCTAAACAGGGTCGGGTCTGGTTAGTACTTGAATGGGAGACCACCTGGAAACATCAGGTGCTTTAGGCTTGGGAGAAGGACCTGGCGACCCACTTCCAAAAATCAATCAGCCATTAAAAACCCTATGAATAGGAGAAAAGCACTGACAATAGTGTTTCACCTGTCGTATATAGGATGGCTGGGATTTAGCTCAGTTGGTAGAATGCTGCTCTGCAGTCTCTGAGGTCCCGAGTTCAATTCCCAGCACTGCAAAATGGGAGAAGGACGTGGCAACCTACTCCCAAAGCAATCCTGAAACAGCCATTGAAAACCCTGAGGGTCGACTATGAGTCGGACTTGACGGTACCTAACAACAACAACAACAACAACAAGTTGGACACCGACTGGATGGTACCTAACAAGTATGTGGGGGGGGGGGGTTGACCCCAAGGCTCTGCCCTATTCCTGGGCCCACACATGCACTTATGCTGAATGTGAGATGACCAGGCTGAGGCACAAAGGCTGAAGAGTGGACAGCCTGATCCTGTAGGGCCCCTAGTCCCGACCCTCCCCAAGCCCAGGCACTAGCAGGGGCCAGACCTGAGCTCCCACCAAGAGAGCAGGAATTCTCTGGCTGACTGATACACATTGCCATGCACCAGCCCTGCTTACACCAGCCACTTGTTTAGAGGTGGGGCAAGATGAGGGTTGCCTGGATCCAAGCCGCCTTGGTGCGTCATGATGTTGTGGGGTCCCGTGGAGTCGGTGTATGACTCATAGCGACCCTATGTACAACAGGCGCATCACTATTGTCGGTGCTTCTCTGCTATTCATAGGGTTTTCAATGGCAGATTGGTTTTTGGGAGTGTGTTGCCAGGTCCTTCTCCCAAGCACCTGGTGTTCCCAGGTGGTCTCCCATCCAAGTACTAACCAGGCCCGACCCTCCTTTGCATTCGAGATCTGACAGGATTGGACACCACAGTGCTGTGACTGCAGGCTTGGCCACTCCACAGTCTGAGGGAAAAATGTGGAAAGGGGTGGAAGGGTGACATTCCCCACGAGTGCTCCGCCTCTCGGGGCAATTAGCGTGGGCGAGGCGGGACGGCGTGGGGCGGGGCCCAGTTTAGACCCAGGCCTGAGGAGCCAGGGTCTCGGACACAGGTGAGGTGCCAGGGTATGGAGGGGTGGCAGGAGTGGGGCGGGGCTGAGGCCGGATTTGTGAGGCCAGGGTCCTGCCGCTGAGGTTTGGATCAGAGGCTGTGGGGGACCCATGGATCCTGCGGTCCGCGGCGTGCGTGGTCCAGGTAGCTGCCGTCGGTGCCTATTTACCCACGGACATGTGGGCGGCGGCCGCCCAGAAACCAGGGCTCTCCGTTCCCGGGAACCCAGATCTGCATAAGGCCAGCGACTCCCGTGGGAGCTCGGCCTCTCCACGCGCCCGGTCGCCATCCACAGTGCGGCGCGGGTGGCGAGAGGCCGGCCAGGGGCGTGGGCCCCTGGGCCCCTGAAGCCAGCTCTGCCTGCGGAGCAGCCGGCAGGGGCGGGGCCGGGCGGGGCGGGCTCGGGGGCGCGGCCGTTCCCCGCACGCTCCGGTTGGGCGCGCGCCCCGGCCCCGCCCCCGGCCGCGCTGAAGCCCCGCCTCCCTCCGCAGGCGCGCGTTGCAGCGTCTCCGCCTCTGCCGGCGGGGCCAGAAGCTGCGCCGACGCGGGGCCGGCTGCCGCCGCGCTCGGAGCCGCGATGTTCCCCAAGGAGGCCCAGTGGAACATCTCGTTCGCGGGCTGCGGATTCCTCGGCGTCTACCACATCGGCGTGGCCTCCTGCCTCCGCGAGCACGCCCCCTTCCTGGTGGCCAACGCCACGCACATCTACGGCGCCTCGGCGGGGGCGCTCACGGCCACCGCGCTGGTCACGGGGGCCTGCCTAGGTGAGCGGGGCCGCGCGCCGCCGGGCACGGGATGCTGGGGGCCGCGCCGGGGATGCGGACCTGGCGGATGCTCTTCGTGGCACGGCGCGCCGCACCCCCACCCCGCGCAGGGACGCGGGCCTGGCCGCGAGTGCGGTGGGCCCCGTGGGGCGGGGGTCTCTGCCCGTGCCACGGGACCACGGCCGAAGGGCCAGCGCGGGTACCGGCCTGGGGCGGGTACTAGTTGTTTTGCTCCGGGAGTGCCCAGGGCTTGGGGTGGAGCCTGGCGCGCTCCGGCGCGCTCCTGTGCGTCTCAGGCCTGCCTCCCGGGCGCCAAGGTTGGGGGCGGGCAGGTGCTGCTGAGCAGTGTTATTGGAAAGAGAAAGTGAGTCCTAGGCCGAACCGTGAGAGTTGGAGGAGGGGCCTAAATCGCCCTGGTCGCCTGGTGCTAGCGGTCACCGTGTCCTGGAGCTCTGCAGCTCCAGACTGCCTTGGTTGGCTCAGGGGCCTAGGATAAGGGAGGCCTCCAAGGGGCGTCTGGGCACTAGCCTGGTCCTTCTTGAATGCCTCTAGAAGAGCCCAGAATGGCAAGCGGTGCCCTGGGTCCCCAGCTGTGGCCAGTATTTTGCCCACTTCACGGGGTAGCAGGGCTTCTGACTCCGGAGCCCGTGGTTGGGAGTCTGGGCTTCTCTCACACACTTTGGCCGCCACGTGAGAGTGGTGTTTACAGCACACAACGTCCTTCCTTCTCCGGGGCCCTGAGGACTGCTGCCCAGCCCCCAGCCTGCTCTGGCAGCCAAGGTGACAAGGTGCCCTGCCCAGCAGGAGCCTGACCAGAGTTCTCCCCCGCTCCCTTCCATCACCTTTGCCCTGAGCGGGGAAGGGAGGAAGGAAATCAGCTGTGGTTCTTGGGACCTGGGGCTTCACCCCGTGGTCCTGCCCCTCGCTCCATGGAGGCCTTCAGACCCCTGGGCACAGTCTGCCTGCTGATTTGAGGGCACACCTCAGGACTGCACGTGAGTTGGCCGTGCCACTGCCACAGAGCCTCGCTGGCTCCACCCCCAGCAAGCCTTCTAGGGGGTCTTGGGCAGCTGCAGCCCGTGGCCCACATGCCCCGTTCCTGCCCAGAAGGGGCTCCTGGAGGCCGTGGGCCCTAAAGCAGAGTGCTGAGGACCTTGCTGTGGGACAGTCTTCCCAGGAGGCGGGCCCACCACCTTCAGCCTGACCCCCTCAGACCTGTGACCCCTGGGCCTGGGCTTCGAGTGTGTGGCTCATGTCTGGATCTGGCCAAGTGGGTGAAGGCTGAGGCTGGCCAGAGTTGAGACTGTGACTTCTCCCTTCTTCTGGGCTGCATGCCACTCCATACCAGGCCCAGTGACTCATGGGGACAGGCAGTTGGGAAATTCTGGACAGAGGGCAGGTCTCAGTTCCAGATGCCAGCCTCTGCTGCCTGCCATTCCTGGGGTTGGTGGCCTGCCTCCCTCTATCCAGGGACAGGTAGCAAAAGTCCCAACGGTAGGCCAGTTCCCAGCACGGGCACTTGGAATCGTCCAAGATGATGGGCGTGCCACAGGTCTGTGCTCTGTGGGATCCTGAGCATGGGCCTGCGGGGGAAGGAGGGTTGCTGAGCCCAGGAGGCCTGGCTCCTGACCATGGCCTCGCTGCCCCAGGTGAGGCGGGCGCCAACATCATCGAGGTGTCCAAGGAGGCCCGGAAGCGGTTCTTGGGCCCCCTGCACCCCTCCTTCAACCTAGTGAAGACCATCCGGGGCTGCCTGCTGAAGACCCTGCCCGCTGATAGCCACGAGCGTGCCAGCGGGCGCCTGGGCATCTCCCTGACCCGCGTTTCAGATGGAGAGAACGTCATCATATCCCACTTCAACTCCAAGGATGAGCTGATCCAGGTGGGCCTCAGGGCCACGCCGGGGGGCGCAGTGTGAGCCCAAGGCCCCTGCTCACCACCCCTGTCTCGCCCGCAGGCCAATGTCTGCAGCACTTTCATTCCTGTGTACTGTGGGCTCATCCCCCCGACCCTCCAAGGGGTGGTGAGTATCCTCGCCTGGCCCCGCCCTGGGGTGACAAGAATCAACCACTGTCCGGGCCGTAGGACTTGGGGTGGAGGAGGAAGGCCAGCCGAGCCCCAGCCACTTGGCCCGCCACTGCCTGTTGCCTTACTTCCTGTTACTCAAGAGGCTGACCGGCCCCGGGAGAAGCAGATGCACGCTTCCGGTGGCTGCGCCACCCCCTCACAGCTGGCCACTGCTCGAAGGAAATTCGCCACCGGGGCTGGGGGAGGCTCGTGGCACGCCTCGCAGGCTTCTGCCATGTGACTCCGTGTCTGCGCCCTCCCAAAGCGCTACGTGGACGGTGGCATTTCCGACAACTTGCCTCTCTATGAGCTCAAGCACACCATCACGGTGTCCCCCTTCTCCGGGGAGAGTGACATCTGCCCGCAGGACAGCTCTTCCAACATCCACGAGCTCCGAGTCACCAACACCAGCATCCAGTTCAACCTGCGCAACCTCTACCGCCTCTCCAAGGCGCTCTTCCCTCCCGAGCCCATGGTGAGTCCACCCGAGTGGGGCTGCGGCCTGTCCTCGTTGAGCGCCAAGGGAGAAAGGTGCCCGGGGTGGGGCCAGGTCGGTGTAGCCTCTTCTGAGGCCGAGGCAGTGCCCGGCCTCTCCGGGGGAGATGAGCCGCCCAGCTTGGATGTTATGCCAATCCGAGATAGGTTGCTCCTGGCTGAGGGGTGGGGCGGAGGCAGCTGCTGCCAGGTGTCTAGGGGATAGAATCGGTGCCAATTTATCCATCCCCCTGCCGCAGGTGCTCCGGGAGATGTGCAAGCAGGGCTACCGAGATGGCCTGCGCTTCCTGCGGAGGAATGGTGTGTGGGCCTCAGATGGGGTGGGCGGGGCCGGCTCTGTGCCGCCCCCTTCTGGAGCGGCCTTGGCACTGATGGCTCCTCCCATCTTCCCCCACCCTACCTCCAGGCCTCCTGAACCGGCCCAACCCCTTGCTGGCACTGCCCCCCGCCTGCCCCCGAAGCCCAGAGGAAGAGGATGAGGAGGCCCCCGTGGCCCAGGAGAGGACCCGTGTGGAGGGCCACCTGCAGCCGCCACCTGGGGAAGATCCCATCCTGGAGCACCTGCCCGCCCGGCTCAATGAGGGTGTGCCACCGGGAGGGCGGGGTGGTGACACTGCAGGAGGCCGGGCATGGGGTGGCCCTGAGCTAGCTCCGTTTCCTGACTCACTGCCATTCTCCTGCCCTCAGCCCTGCTGGAGGCCTGCGTGGAACCCAAGGACCTGATGACCACGCTCTCCAACATGCTGCCGGTGCGGCTGGCCACGGCCATGATGGTGCCCTACACTCTGCCACTGGAGAGCGCCGTGTCCTTCACCATCCGGTGCGGGCCCAGAGTGGGTGGGGAGAGGAGGTGCTGGGGACAGAGGCCCGGGGTCCCCCGGGGAAGCTGTGCAGGGTGGATGCTCAGGGCTGGCTGTGCCTCGCTCCCTCCACAGCTTGCTGGAGTGGCTGCCTGACGTTCCCGAGGACATCCGGTGGATGAAGGAACAGACGGGCAGCATCTGCCAGTACCTGGTGATGCGCGCCAAGAGGAAGCTGGGCAGCCACCTGCCCTCCAGGTGAGCCGCCCCGACTGCCACGTCCACCCAGTGCCCATGGGCCAAGGGGACGGGGCAGGGCACTAAGTCTTCCCTCCCCTGGTGCCTCCTGGCCCACAGGTTGTCGGAGCAGGTGGAGCTGCGCAGAGCTCGGTCCCTGCCCTCGGTGCCGCTGTCCTGTGCCACCTACAGTGAGGCGCTGCCCAACTGGGTGCGCAAAAACCTCTCCCTGGGGGATGCGCTGGCCAGGTGGGAGGAGTGCCAGCGCCAGCTGCTGCTGGGACTCTTCTGCACCAACGTGGCCTTCCCGCCGGACGCCCTGCGCATGCCTAGGCCTGCTGGCCCTGCGCCCCCAGATCCCATGCCCTCACAGCCCCCACCAAGCCTCCCCCCTTGCTGAGGCCCCTACTCCTGACCACTCTGTCCCAAGAGGCAGGGCCCTGGGGCTGATACCCTGTCCCCTGCCTCTCTTACCCACGGTCTAGTGAGGAGACAGGGCCCCTTGTGACTGCAAAGACAGGGTTTGCTGTGACCTCCCATCCACCAACCACTCGCTGCACTGAGGGGGAGGCTGTGGAGTGACCCTCCCCCAAGGCCGCAGAGGCCCATCACACGTGCCTTACTCTCCTGTCCCCTGCCCACCCCTTCTCAGTGCAGTGACTCTTGAGAACTTTCCTCTGCTCCTCATCTCTCATGTTTTACTCCAGAATGCATGTGAAGAATTATTTATTTTCGCCAAAGTAGATGTAATAAACACCACTGCTCAGCCTCTGCCTTCTTCGCCTCTGTGTGTCCCCTACGCTGTTTGCTTGGGGGCATGGTGGACAGAGCCTGCTCCCCCAGGCTGGCCAAGATCTCTGTGGCTATGGGTCAGGCCTGCCCAGGTCACACTTGGGCCTGGCATTTGGGACCTGCTAGAGTATATCATGGTCTGCCAAAAGAACCAACAGATCTGTCCTAGAAGAAGTGCAACCAGAGTGCTCCTTGGAAGCAAGAATAGCCAGACTGCATCTTACATATTTCTGACATGTAGTCAGGAGAGGTCAATCCCTAGAGAAAGACATGTTTGGGAGAGTGGCAGGTCAACGCAAAAGAGGAAAACCCTGTTGGTGTCTGCAACAATGGGCTTAAACATAAATAAGATCGTGTGCATGGTACAGAATCGGCAAGTGTTTCGATCTGCTGTACATAGGGTCGCTATGAGTCGGATTCGACTCAATGGCATCTAACAACAACAACAACAGCTGGGCCTAGGGCGGTTTCCTGTGGCCTTCCCTCTGGTGAGGTCCCATACATATGACACACACTTTGGCCTGAGCCCTGCTGACTAACTCAAGGGCACAGCTGTCCAAGGGCCAGTGGCTGTATCTGGGACCAAGATCCTTGCTGGATGAAAACAAGCGCTGTGGGGCTGGGGTGTAGAGCGCTTGGCCAGCAGGTGCCAGGCCCTGGATTCCATCCCCAGCCCTGAGAAAGGAAACTGTTTACAAAAGGTGTCAGCCGCACCTCCGCTGTACACAGTGACGTAGCAGGGCTCCGGGGCCGGCTTCAGGGTGGGAGCCCTGTGGAGGACATCTGGTGCTCAGGCCTGGGGCTGGCCCCACGTCGGCCACCTGGCCCAAAGTGCTGTGCTTGGCTCCAGCCTTCCCCAGGCCTGTGAGCTCTGTGGGCACTGCCAGGTGTACAGCCTTCTCCGCCTTGCTCTTCTGAGGCCGAGGCAGTGCTAGGCCTCTCCTGCCAGCACCTAGGAAGGGTCTGGAATACGGAGGTAGGGTAAGGTCTGAGCTGAAAGGGGGTCTCCATGTTCTAGAAGTCATGGCTTCCTGAAAGCGTCCTCTGCTGGAGGTGGCAATGAGGGAGCAAGGACCCATGGAGTGTCGGGGGGCAGGGGGAGTAGAGCTGTGGGCCTTGCTGGCTGGCAGAGAGACCTTAGTCCCACGGGCTCAGCACCCACCTGCCCCTCCCAGAAGGCGTGGGGCGGCTGTGGTAGCAGCCCCCAGCCAACAATAACGGTTGGTCTGGTCCTGGGACCTGGGACAGCAGGACTGGGCGAGCCGGCCAGGCAGGTCTCCGACGTGTGCCAGGGGCCACCCCCTCTCCTCTACAGGTCCTGTGCTATAGACCCAGCCTGTGTGTTTCCACCTGAGCAGCACACGACCCAGCGTTGCCGTGGGTGAGGACAGCCGGGCCAGCCCTCCAGGTGGGTGCAGGGGCCCCTAGAGGAGTAGATGCCCTTGCTCCCCAGGAGAGCTCTAGCTGGGGCTGAACCCCAAAGGCACTGCTGGGAGCCTGCAGAGGCCTCCTCCACACCACCCCCCAACTCCCGTCACACGGGCTCTTGGCGTTGCTAAGGTTAACGCCACTCTCCGGTTTTCAATGTTTATTGTTCAAAACTCAGAGGGGAGAAATGGGAAAGTTAAGTCCCAGACAGTCCCAATACTGAAAGTATTTGGCTTATTTCCTGCTGGGCATTTCCTACACGTTTTAGCGCCGTAGTGTATCTCCGGATGGAAGGGACTGGTGTCCGCACCTCCACAATCCTGATCCTGCTCCGGAAGGATCCCCCGGTCCGTAGGGGGACCTCGCTGCCCCCTCGGGCCGCCGGGGGTCGTGGCGCCAGGGAGGCCGGAGAGGCGGGGACACGGCGACCGCCGCGCGTGGCGGCTCCACCCGGGTGGACCCAGCCGGGGTCTCCGAGCCTGCACGGAGCAGGGCTGCTCGGAGCCCGCGCCCCACTGTGCACGTAGGGGTCCGAGCAGGGGCGGGGCGCGGCGCGCGTTTCCGGGAGGAGCGGCCCGCGGCAGGTGCGGCGGCGCGGCTCGCAGGTAGGAGCTCGCGGGTGCCGCGGCTGGATCCACCGCCGCGCCCGCCCGGCCTCCGTGGAGGGCGCTGGCCGCGCGTCTCGGTCGAAGACGGCTGTGACCCTCGGGTGCGCGGTGACAAGGGCTGGCTGCGGCCCCCAGAGGTGCGGCTTGCGCCCGCGGGCCCCACCTGCTTACCCTTCCTTCCCGCTCGCGCTCGCGGGGACCCGACCGCAGCGCTGCTTGCGGCTAGGATGGACCTCTGGTCCCGTGGAACCCTCGGGCCGCCGGTGGGGAGGCGACAGCGCCTGGGTGACGCCATGGCAGCGACCTGGGGGCAATGACCCCGGCTCGCCTGTTCCTCCTCCAGCCTGAGGCTTCCTCGGACGGCTCCTGCCCCGGGATACGGGTGGAGGAGGATCTGCATGGACCGTGTCGGGGAGTGGGGTGGGGAGAGATCCCGGAGTCGAGGGTCCCAGGTCTGGGCGGGTGTTGCAAGCTGTGTGTTTGGGAAATCCGGAGTCAGAACTCTGTGGGACCCATAGACGACCCTGATTAGGGGGTGGGGAACCCCAAGAGGTCTCTGGACATGGAAGGGGGCAACTCAGGTGGAGAGGAAGGGCCTTTGGTGCTGGTGTGGGTGATGGGAGTTTCCTGACAGAGGCCCTGGGAGGCACCATGGGCTAAGATCTTGCACCTGCAGCCCATGTGGGCGGAGCTGCTGGGAAGGGAGAGAGGCCTTCACCAGGCCTGCCAGCTATCAGGAGGCCAGGGCATCACGGGCCCAACCTGCCTCCCTGAGGGATTCCCCAAGTCACCCTGGTCCCCTCTTGCCCCAAGCTCTCTCCCCTGTCTACTAGAGGCCCACTACTCCTCTTTTTTTGTACTGGGGGTTGAACCCAGGGATTTGCGCTTGCACGCTTTGCAAGTGCTGGACCACTGAGCTGCGCCGTCCAGCCCCCCCCCCTTTTTTTTTTACTTTTTGAGACAGGGTCTCGCTAAATTATGCAGACTGCCTCTGGTCTCGAACTTGCGATCTCTGCCTCCCAAGCCACTGGGATTACAGGTGTGAACCACTGCGCCCAGTTTACTACTCCTCTTCATAGGCCTGTAGCCATGGCCCTGTGGCACCATGTCCTATTAGATCTTTTTTTTTTTTTGGTGGTACTGGTGGTTAATCCCGGGGCCTCACGTCTGCATGCTTTGCAAGTGCTGGACCACTGAGCTGCACCCCCAGCCCTTTTATTTTTTTTCCTTACTTCCTGAGACAGGGTCTCGATAAATTACATAGACTTCCTCTGGTCTCGAACTTGCAATCCTCCTGGCTCCGCCTCCCAAGCCGCTGGGATTACAGACGTGCACCACCACGCCCAGCTCCTATTAGATCTTTGAAGCTAGGCAGGGTCGGCCCTGGTTAGTGCTTGGATGGGAGACTGCCAGGGAACACCAGGTGCTACAGGCATGGGAGACAGAGAAGGACCTGGCAACCCACTCCCAAAACTCAATCTGGCATTGAAAACCCTACAAATAGCAGAGAAGCACTAAGAATAGTGTCTTGCCTGCTGTAGGCAGGGTCGCCATGAGTCGGATACCGACTCGATGGCACCTAACAACAACAACAACAACACTCCTCTTCATAATGCCTCTTATAGGTAGCCCCTGAGATGGACACCCCCTTTTCTCCTGCAGTGGCCCCTTCCTGAGATGCCTGGTCTGGAGCATCCCCTGAGACTGCATCATCCCACCCCAGTGCCACACCAGGCCTGCAGCTCTTCCCACCCCCACCTCTGCCTTGAATTCTGCTCACCTTCCTGCGTGGCGCAGGGAGGGCCCTGAGCTCACTCCCTGGTCTGCATCCTGCCCCCTCCCTCCTTTCTTCTGACCCTCCCTTGGCTTTGCAGCACCCAGCAGTGCCAAGGCCCTCCTCCCATGGCCAGCCCTGGGAAACCTGGTGCCGGAGAGGGCCAGGAGGAGGAGGAGGAGGAGGAGGAGGAGGCGGCGGCGGTTGCCGCCTTTTCAGGGCAGCGGGCTGAGGTGCTGCACCAGGCCCAGGAGCTCTTTCTGCTGTGTGACAAGGAGGCCAAGGGCTTCATCACCCGGCATGACCTGCAGGTGAGCCCCTAGTCCTGAGGGCCGCCTGGCTCAGGGCTGACCCCGGCTGCTCATACCGCTCTCCTGTCTGTGCAGGGCCTCCAGGGCGATCTGCCCCTCACACCGGAGCAGCTGGAGGCCGTATTTGAAAGCCTGGACCAGGCACACACTGGCTTCCTCACAGCCCGGGAGTTCTTCCTGGGCCTGGGTGAGCAGGGCCCTTTCCTCTCCAGCCACCCCCAGACCCCGAGACCTTCCTCTGGCCTGCCAGGGACTGGGGGCAGTTGTGCCTTTAATTCCTCTCCAGGGCACTGAGTGCGCCCCAGGAGCCCCCTGCTGCTTGCAGTGGGGCACCCCATGCTTCTTCCTCGCCAAACCCAGGTGGGGCTGGGAGCCCTGTGGTCACCTCCCATTCCCAGGCCAATCAGACCAGAATAAGGAAGAAAAACAGGAAACTGGGCCCTGAGCGAGGAGGATATGGCTGGTGGGGGAGCAAGGGAGGGCCAGGCCAGGACAGGATGGTAACACAGGCCTGATAATCTCTTCCTCCCTTGCCTGCAGGGAAGTTTGTGGGCGTGAAGTCGGCCCTGAGCTCGGCCCCCGTGCCAAGTCCCGAGGAAACCTTTGAGTCAGGCTGGCCAGATGTGCAGGGCACCCGGGGCTCTCTAGAGGAGGAGGAGGACGAGGAAGAGGATGCTGAGAGACTCTGCGCTGTGCTGGAGCAGCTGGGGGTGGCCCGGGTCCTGGGCGAGTGAGTCGGTGCTGGGCCTGCTCCCCTGTCCCCGATTTTGCCCTCTGTCCACATATGCAGTATGTGTGACCTGACTGTCTGTTCCCGTGCAGGGAACCTAGGCCCTGCTGGCCCAGCCTTTCAGTCAGCTCTGGGTGTGGGGAGCGGCCAGAAGTGATTTCCCGCAGAATTTGCATTCCAGGAGGCCGCAGCCACTCTTGTGGGGAGGGGTGGGACCAGGTTTCTGGTCCCCCACGCACGTGGGCGCAGCCCTGTGTACACCGAGATAGCCTGCCGCCACCCAGGCAGCCACACAGAGACCAGGCAGGGCGGGAGCAAACCGTCCCCCGACAAAGCGCTGCAGACGGGCTAGTCCTGTTGGGGGCTGCGGGGTTCTCCAGGGGGGTCACCCTGGGAGGCGGGCAGACCAGCCCCGTCCCCATCAGGCCAGCCTAGGCCTCAGCCTTCATTCTCCCCCCACCCTAGGCAGCGCGCTGTGAAGGCGCTCTGGACCCGGCTGCAGCGCGAGCGCCCGGAACTACTGGGTTCTTTGGAGGACGTTTTGATGTGGGCGTCGGCCTGCCTGGAAGAGGCGGCTCAGGAGCGCGACAGACTGGAGCAGGCATTGCGGCGGTGAGGGCGGGCCAGGCAAGGTCTGGGGCCCGGCGGCGGCGGGGCAGAGACGAGGCTGGCACGTTCTCACGGCTGTCGCACCCCGGTCCCCGAAGGCGGGAGAGCGAGCACGAGAGGGAGGTGCGCGGCCTCTATGACGAGCTGGAGCAGCAGCTCTGGGCGCAGCGGCAGCGCCGGCAGAGCCAGGTGGGCCGCTCGCGCTCCGCCTCCCCAGACTCAGCCCCGGGGACTCCCTGCCCAGGGCGCCCCGCCCCGCCGCCTCCACGCCAACCCTGGCCCCTGGCGTTCCAGAGCCTCCCCCGGGAGGATCCGAGGGGTCGCCTGGAGCTGGAGCTGCAGAGCTGCGAGCAGGAGCTGGAGCGCGCGGGCCGGCGGCAGCGTGAGGTAAGCAGGCGCCCCTCGACGCCCCCATCCCCGCGTCTGTTTCCGTGGGTGCCCCGTGCCTCTGGGTGCCTTCTGGAGCCGTGGGGAGTGAGGCTCAGTGGGGACCCTCGCCAGCCTGCCCCCCGACACTCCTCAGCTGGAGCAGCAGCTGCAGGCCCAGGTCGTGGAGCAGCTGGAGGCCAAGGCCCAGCACGCCCAGCTGCGGCGGGCCCACGAGGCGCTGCGTGCGCAGCTGGACGAGGCGCAGGAGCAGCTCCGCAGACTGGAGGGCGACGCGCGGGGCCGCCAAGAGCAGACCCAGAGGTGCTTGGGCCGGCGGGGCCCCCACTCCAGCCCTGCCCCCAGGGCCTGAGTGTCTGTGGAGGGAGGGTCTTCTAGGTGGCTCTGGGGCACCTGCCTGCACCCAGGTCCTTACCTCCCCCACAGAGACGTGGTCGCTGTCTCCAGGAACATGCAGAAAGAGAAACTCAGCCTCCTGCGACAACTGGAGTTGCTCAGGTGTGGATCAGGAGTAGGCTGCTGGAGAGAGGGGCTCAGCAGAGCTTGGGGCTCCAACCTCCCATCTTCTTGGCTTCTGCCCCATCCCGCTGGAAGGAAGTCCTTCCTTGGGTCTGCTCTCCATCCCTCCTGCTGCAGCGCCTGCCAGACAGCTCTCTTCTAGTCTGAAGGGGCCGAATGCACCTTCCCCTCCCCAGAGCGCTGTCTCCTCAAGACCTCAGCCCCCGAGACCGTGTAGCCCTGACACTCTGCTTTGCTAGGGAGCTGAACACGCGGATGCGGGACGCGAGGGATGCCTGCGAGGCCAAGCTGCTGGCCAGCAGCCCCAGGAGGGCTCTGACCACCACCCGCCAGCCGGGGCCCACCTGCTGCTGCTGCTGTTGCTGCTGCTGTGGTTGGGCTCAGTCCCCTGGACCAAGCTCTGGCCACCTTCCCAGTGCCTGAGGAGCAGCCCAGTGACTGACCGGACATCACCTGGCGCTGTCCCTGAAGGGGTCTGCGTGGGGGGGCTGCCCACTCAGGATGTGGGGTCTGCCCGGCACACACCCCGCCTCCTGTCTGAAGGACACAAAGGAGCCAACCTGTGGTGGCCACAGTCTCGGGATCTCCTGGCCCTTGCCAGACCCCGTCCTCTGTCCATCTCTGCCCAGTAACAAAACTGCAATAAAGTCCACCAACTGCGCCATGTCCTCCTTGGCCTTCTGTGTTTGTTACCACAGTTTATGAGGTTCACGCATGAGGTGTCCACGGCACCCATAGGCCACATGGGAGCTCACGTGTGGCCTAGGGCCCTGCTGGTCCACTTGGTGTGCCTGGTCATGCCCCAGGCCCTCCCCACCCAAACCTGGAGCTTCAGGGGCCCGAGTCCAGCAGGGGCTCACCCCAGGGAGATCTGGCTGGGTCCCTGCCAGCTCCCAGCGTGTCTGCACCCTGTCCCCACGCCAGTCCTCACGCTGACCAGAGCCCTCCTGAGCTGTGAAGGAGAGCCCTTCCCCTGGCTCTGAAGGTGGGCTCCTCAGGCCTCACCTAGGAGGCCAACCCTGCTTTCTCCACATCCTGCCACCATGCCCAGACCTCATGCCCTCTGGACTGGGGACCTCGTGCCCCGTGCCCGCTGTGGTCCCCCACGTCCCCCTGAGGTCTCCGGGTGTCCCCAATGCTCCCCGAGCTGGCTCTCCAGGACCCACCCACACCGCTAGACTCTTCCCTGCCCCCGCCCCCGCCGAGCCTCTGTTGCGCCGACCCTGGGGCTGGGAGAGAAATGGGGGTTGGGCTGGAGGAGGGCCTGGTCCTGGCCGCAGCCCAGGGCCTCTGGCTGGCTGGGCGCCACCTGCCCCTGGCTCTGCCCTCCGCCCAGCTCCGCAGCCTCTGGGTGGGGGGGCCTTGCCAGGCTACACGCGCCCCCGGGCCGTGAGCTCGCCAGGCCCCGCAGACCCGCTCGCTCCCGTCCCACCGCCGGCTCCAGCTTGGCGCTCTGCGAGTCGGGACAAGTCGGGCGCGAGCCGGCCGCGGGCGGGGCCTGCGCTGGGCGGGGTCGCGGCGGGGCGGGGCCTCGCCGGCCTGGGCCGCGCATTCTCGGAGCCACGGCCCCGCAGCCGCCGCCCGCCTCGGACTCCGTCGCGCAGTTGGTGAGTGCGTCCCGCGCCAGGCTGCCCAGGGCGCCCGTGTCCCGGAGCCCTGTGCCCCTCCGCCTCGAGGCCCGGCCGCCAGGAAGCCTGGGGGCCGTGTATGCGGGTCACGGCTGCAGCCCCTTCCCGGAGGGCGCCGGGCGGGGGGCCGGCCGGACGGGGGGCGGGGGAGGCACCCCCAGGGCCCTCGGACGTGCTTGGCCGCCTGCTTCGCGCGGAGGCCTCGGAATGCGCAGCCCGCACACCGCATTTATTGTCCCTGGACGCAGGTCCCTTCCCCTCCGCCCGCAGGCCCGCCCACCGGCTGGTGCAAGGGGCGGGCCCTTCGTCGCGCCGGGGTAGGGGGCGGTGGCGGCGGTGACTTCATCGCCGTGACGTGGGGATCCCTTACCTAGCCGGCAGGAGCGAAGTCCCGGTTCGGCTGAGTGGGGTGGTGGCTCCCAAGGGACCGGTGGAGGCCCAGGGGCTGGGTAGGGCAGTCCTGGCCAGGCCGCAGGAGCTATTTCTGGCCGGCTCTTTCTCTCGGGATCCACACGCACCCGGCACGTCTGGGAAGATGGCCTGGCTAGGGGGTTGGATGTTTGTCCAGAACCAGCGCCCCAGTTGGTCTGGGCCCGCAGACCTTGACCCAGGGGCTTGCCTAGTGGCAGGAGGTCTGTTTGTGTGCCCCCCGTTGAGGGAGCTTGTATTTGGGCCTCAGCTCAGGGCTGGTGCTTGGTACCCCCACAGCCCTGGGGTGGAGCACGGTGTCCCCCCAGGGGTAGAGGTCGGTGTTCCCCAGCCCTGGGGTGGTTGTCTGTGCCCTTTTTCTTTGCCACGCTGCAGCCACTGCTGTTGGGTGGGGGCGGAATAGTGCCTGTCTGGAGCTAAGGCCCAGGGTGGGCACCTCCCAGGATCAGGTTGTCCAGACATGTCCTCTGCCCCAGCCTGGCCCAGACCACAATACCAGGTCTGGGTGCTCCTCTCTCTGCCTCCCTGTGGACCCTGTGGCCCACAGGCAGGGAGGCAGGATCCTGCTTGCCAGGCGAGGACAGACCTGTGACCTGTGATTGTTCCCGCCCCTTCAGCCCGGTGTCCTGAGGAAGTTCCGCCCACCTGTCTGTGGAGGAGTCCTCCCTCGTCTCCTGGTGAGTGCCCGGAGGGCGGGCAGAGGGCAGGAAGCCCAGCAGCCTGTCTGGAGCCGTGGCCCTAGGGCGCTCAGCTGCTGTCTGCACCCCACGCCCTGTCCTGTGCAGATATACTGGTGTGGCCAGGCTGGGTGCATCTAGCGGGAGCACGGCTCCTTCTCTGCCCCGTGGGGGCTTGAGCCTCCGCCCCACAGGTCTGGAGGGGAGCTGGGTCTGCTGGCTGCACCCTCCATGCCTCTGTTGTCCCTACTCTGGGTGGGAGGAAGGGCAGCTGCACTGAGAGCCTTCGCAGGGGCTGAGCTGGGACCCTTCCAGCTCCCTGCCCCTCTCCCGCCTCTGGGTGGCAAGCTCCTGCCAGCCTGTGACGTGGGGTCCAGGGAATGCTGCGGGGTGGACGTCCACGTGAGCGCGCCCCGAGGGGCCTGCTGCCGCTTCCTCTCCCAGCAGCAGCCAGCAGGGGTGAGTCAGCAGGTGATGGCCAGTGGTCCGCTGGGACTGCCATGACACTCAGCACGTGCATCAGGAGTCTGCCTGGCTGCCGGGTCAGGGCTTCTGAGCTGTGGTCCCGGAAGTGACTCATGTCTGGCTCTCCAGGAGGCTCCTCCCCCTCGGCCTTCTCCAGGGCAGGTGGCTGGCTCAGCCCCAGCCCCGTCTAACCCGCTCCCCGCCTCCCCAGGCCAGGATGGGTGAGTTCAAGGAGAAGAAGGCCACGTGTGGCACTGTCTGCCTCAAGTACCTGCTGTTCACCTACAACTGCTGCTTCTGGGTGAGGCAGGACTCTGCTCTCGGGCCTCCTTCCTCCCTCGACCTCAGAGCCCCCCACCTGGGAGTCAGCCCCAGGGGACAGGCCCATGCAAGACGTGGTGACCCGTGTGTCCTGCCTGCAGCTGGCCGGCCTGGCCGTCATGGCGGTGGGCATCTGGACGCTGGCCCTCAAGAGTGACTACATCAGCCTGCTGGCCTCCAGCACCTACCTGGCCACCGCCTACATCCTGGTGGTGGCTGGTATTGTCGTCATGGTGACCGGTGTCCTGGGCTGTTGTGCCACCTTCAAGGAGCGGCGGAACCTGCTGCGATTGGTCAGCGGGGCGTGTGGCACCCTGGTGGGGGCGGTAGGGATAGGTACTGGGTGGAGACCCCTCAGTAGCCTCCTGGGACTGGTGCTGGGGCCCCACGGGGGTTGAGTGTGTCACCGCAGGCTGGCCCTGCTGGGCTCCCCGGGGTCTCCCCACCTCCCACGAGTGGGCCCAGCCCGCCCCTGCCGCCTGCAGCCCTCCTACAGGGGCCCCTCCGGGGTCTCCACGCATGGTGCCCTAACGTGAGGAGCCCCCCTCATCGGGTCCCTGCCCCCCAGTACTTCATCCTGCTGCTCGTCATCTTCCTGCTGGAGATCATCGCTGGTGTCCTGGCCTACGTCTACTACCAGCAGGTGAGGGCCGTACAGGCCATGGGGGGCATGAGGTGCCCAGACAGGTGCACACACGAGAGGCTGGGCCACAGGGGCTGATGAACTGCCTGCCACCCCCAGACCTCCCATCTTGGGGCTCATGGGGAAGGCAGGTCTCTAGAGCATGCTGGGGCTCCCCCTCCTCCTTCCAGTGACCTCCCAGTCCCACCAGACACCTGCTGCTGTCTGACCGCAGCCCTTGCCTTCTACTTGGGCCCCTGTGGCCTCTTCCCTGCTGGGCTCTCCCAGCCCTGCTCCGAGGTCTTAGACGCTGACACCACCCCACTCCTTAGCTGAACACAGAACTGAAGGAGAACCTGAAGGACACCATGACCAAGAGGTACCACCAGCCAGGCCACGAGGGTGTGACCAGTGCCGTGGACAAGCTGCAGCAGGAGGTGGGTGTGCGGGGAGGCATGCGCCTATGGTCTCCCCAGCACAGAGCTGGGTGCCGGCAGCCGCAGCTGTCAGCCGCCTTCCCTTCTCCCTGCAGTTCCACTGCTGCGGCAGCAACAACTCGCAGGACTGGCGGGACAGCGAGTGGGTCCACTCCGGGGAGGCAGGCGGCCGCGTGGTCCCTGACAGCTGCTGTAAGACGGTGGTAGATGGCTGTGGACAGCGGGACCACGCCTCCAACATCTACAAGGTGGAGGTAGGCAGGTCCTGGGGAGGGGCTGGGCTGGCCAGGTGCCCCAGGGCAGGGAACGGCGGGGTCGGATGTAGGGGGCCCGTGGGGCCTACTCTCAGCATCCCCCTGCAGGGTGGCTGTATCACCAAGCTAGAGACCTTCATCCAGGAGCACCTGAGGGTCATCGGGGCCGTGGGCATCGGCATTGCCTGTGTGCAGGTGGGGCCACCAGCGGCGACGGGGAGGCCGGGGCGTGGCGGGGCGTCGGGCACCCGCTCACCCCGCCCGGCTCTGCACAGGTCTTCGGCATGATCTTCACCTGCTGCTTGTACAGGAGCCTCAAGCTGGAGCACTACTGACCGGGAGGGCCCGGCCCGGCCACCCGCCTCCTGCCACACGTCCGCCTGACGGCCAGGTGGTGGCTGTCCTCAGGGCTGTGCCCCCCATGCCATCATGACAAGCCCTGGGAACCCCACCCCAGGACTTTCAAGTGCCTTTCACTGCACACCAAAGTTCCGAGGCCCAGCACGTGGGAGGAGAGGGCTCGTCTGCCTGGGCCGTGGCGTGCCGGGGCCCAGGCCTGGCTAGTAGTGAGGGCTGGATTCAGACGATAAAGCACCTCCCTTCAGGGGGGGACCCAGGGTCCGTCCTGGTGGCCTGTTGAGTTTGGGGAGTGGTTTGAAGTACGTTTGGGCAGAATCTGGCTGCCTCTCCAGCACAGTGGTCAGAAGCAGGGAGAGGGGGGCCTTGCTGGGTGGGGGCAGTGCTCCGGCCGCTGGCAGGGCCTGGGGCCTTTCACGCCTGCCCCTGGGGCCACAGGCACACCAGGCCCCACCCCAGCTGGGGGTGCCCTGCCCCCTCCCCCTGGCCTTGCCTGTTCTAACAGCCGCAGCCCTGGCTTAACTTTTCCACTGCTCCTCACACGATCCGGAATGCTCCATGTTCACCACACACCGCGTCTCCCCATCTCAGTGTCCTGTATGAGGCAGGACTGGCCACTTTTACCCACTGCTGTATCCCAGATGCACACAGCTGCTCTGCCACGTAACAGGTGCTCAATAAACGTTTGCTCACCAGTTGGGTCACCTTGCTGTTAGTGACGGGTGGTCCCTTCCTCAGGCTCCTCACACCCAGAAGGGTGGACGGACCCACCCGCTCCGACTCTGAAAGGGCAGGAACTAGGAGGGCTTGTCCCCAGGTCCAGGGTGGCCGACGCACTCGAAGAGCTGAAGGAAAGGGACAGCTGGGCCCGTTCTTTTTGTTTCTTTGGGCCAGGGTCTTGCCGCATAGACCCATCCTCCCACCTCAGCCTCCCCATACTGGGACCACAGGTGTGCACCACCAGTCAGCTAGCTGGGCAGGTTCCTGAAATGGGGGAGCCACTTGGGAAGGAGATGAAGGTGACCTGTGGAAGCCTGTGGGCCTCCTGCTGAGTGTGGCCTGGGACCTGCTTATGGTCCCCAAAGATTCTTCCGGTCACTATGGGGGACATGCAAGGTGGAGACTGTGGCCAAGCCAGGTGAGAGCAGTTGGCTCTGGGGCTGAAGCAGCAGGGCACATGTCTGGAAGCTGGTGAGGGACTGCGTGCGTGCTGGGGCCTGGTGTCTGGCAAGCAGCTTGAGCCACCACCCTGGGACGAACCCCCTTAGCTCTGGAGTCCTGGTCCTGGGGTGGCCCTGGCTTCTGTCCCTAAGGCTTGGACTGTATCCCAGAGGACTCCACGTTAGACACCTGGGCAGCCGACAGCTGGTCTTGAAGGAGGTGCCCAGAGAAGAGCTGCGTCCCTCGTCTCCAGCCCAGGATGAGGGCTTCTACCTCTGCAAGCCTCAGGGCCGTGGGCTCTGAGCACCAACAGCGGGGTACGGCCCCCCAGGCCCTCGCCTGGCCCAGCGCGTGGGGGTGAGGAGGCTCGTTGCCGCCTCTCTCCCTCGGGACGAACCAGGCTGAGGACCTGAGTGAAACCTGGGAAGGTTCTGGGAGCAGGGTCCTCGGCTTGGGCAGCAGGTGGGCCTGGGCCATGACAGCAGCACTGTTCCGATCCCAAGGACACAGGCTGTGGGCCTGCTGGGACCCTGCGGTAGGATGCTGGGAACCCCTAATCCCCCAAGGACCTCCTCAGGTGTGGGCCTTGTGGAACGTGCTCCCCCACTGGGCAGGGAAGGTTGTGTCCAGCCTGGTCACCCCCAAAGACCAGCCAGAGAGGCCTTGGGAGCCACTCTCCAGAACAGCTAGCTGGGGATGAGCCCGGCCCGGGGTTCTGCCAGCGGGGTTCTCTACTGTGGCCCAGCCAGGTGAGAGCAGTCGCCCTGGGGTTGAAACAGCAGGGCACACGTCTGGAAGCTGGTGAGGGCTGCTGGTGTTTACAGAGGCACGTATGGGTCCTGCTGGGGTTGGGGCTGCGTGAATGCTGGGGTCTGGGGTCTGGCAAGCAGCCCCCCTCCCCTGCGCAGCACTGGGACCAAGGAAGGGGAAACGACGCCCCCCGCCCCCAGAACTCCAAAACAGGCCAGGTGGGATAAGCCCTGGGGGAGGGCGGAGCCAGCTCAGGCAGCCTCAGGTGTCAGGCTGAGCAAGTAACACGGACGCGGACGCGGGGAACCCCACAAACCAGGCCAGGCGGCAGGACCTCTTGGTGGTCTGCAGAGAACTTTATTGGATGGCTGCTCCCGGAGTGTGGGGCATGCAGTCATGCCGCTGCGGAGGCCTTGCTCGCAGCCCCCGATCCGAGCCCGAACGCCACATAACGTTGACTGAGCTCGGGCAGCGCGCAGGAGGCTGGGTGCCCACGGTCACTTCTCCAGTGGTGCATAGTTCAGCAGTTTCTCGATCAGGTCCACGTGTGCCAGCAGCATGCGGCGGCAGCAGTAGCGCTTCAGGCCCAGCGCGTCCAGGGCGTCCCTGCATTAAGAGGAGCAGCTGTAAATCTGGTGTGGTGGTGCACACCTGTAATCCCATCGGCTTGGGAGGCGGAGGCAGGAAGATTGCAAGTTCGAGACCAGAGGCAGTCTGTGTAACTTAGCGAGACCCTGTCTCAAAAAGTAAAAAAACGGGTTGAGGGTGCAGTTCAATGGTCCAGTACTTACAGAGCATGCAAGTGTGAGGCCCTGGGTTCAATCCCCAGTACCACCAAAAAAAAAAAAAAAAAAAAAAAAGGAGCAGCTGTGAGACTGACTATGGTTTCCACAGCCCTGCAGCCATGTCCAGCTCACCTCTGGGCACTGCTGCCAGCTCACTTCGACCTCATGGATGGCGGTGGCTCAGCAGCACCATGCTGGTGGCATGTTCTAGAAACGCCTGAAGCGCCAAGGGGCGGGGTGGCACACGCCTATAATCCCTGCGGCTCATAATCCCAGCAGCTTGGGCAGTCTGAGTAATTTAGTGAGATCCAGTCTCAAAAAGTAAAATAATGGGCTGGGGGTGCAGCTCAGTGGTCCAGAGCTTGCAGAGCATGCAAACGTGAGGACCTGGGTTCAACCCCCAGTACTGGGGGAAAAAAAAAAAGAAAGAAAGAAAAAGAAAGAAAAGACTGAAACGTGCCCCAGCGGCCCGCTGGGGGCCAGGGGTCTCCCCGGCCCCTCCCACCCACGCAGCTAGCGGACCTGAGCCGGGTCACGGCCAAACTAGGTGTGCGCCCACCTCCAAGCTCCAGGCTTGGGTGCGCTGACCTCACCTGACCCTGCTTCTGGCTCCTGTACCCGGGGCTGGGCAGCGAGGTGGGGCTCCCCAACAGTTACTTGGGGACACCTAGAGTCCCAGGCCCCGGCGTGGGGCGTCCTCCGCACACGCGGGGATCACCTCGGCCGGCGCCCGTGCCACGCAGGGCCCGCGGGGTCTCCCTCCCGTGGCACAGCCCCACTGGAAGCCTCGCCCTCCCCAGGACCTCGTCACGCCCGAGGCCGCCAGCAAAGCCCCACGCCACGACCCCCGACGCGCGGTGGCGAAGAGGCGGACGCAGGGCTCCCGCCTTCTTCCCAGGACCGGCCCGGAGCCGCGCGGGTCACGCCGGGGCCCAGGGCGAGGCAGGGGCGGCGTCCCCGGGACCCCGGTGCGCGTCTCCCCCTCGGTCGCTCCGCAGAGAGCGGGGCCGCGCCTCACCCCTCGGTGTACTCGGCCTGCAGCAGCCCCAGGTAGGCCTCCCACTTGTTGCCGACGATCTTGCCGCACGTGAAGCAGCGCACGGGGATGATCATGGTAGCGGCGGTGGCGGCAGCGGTAGCGGTGTCGGTGTTGGCGGCGGTGGCGGCTTTAGCGGCGGGCGGCAGGCTCCGCCCCGGGCGCGTCCACTGGGCGGGGTCCGCTCCGCCCGGGTCCCCGCCCGGCCCGACCCCCGGCTGGCGCTGCCGCCGTCCGGCTGCTGCCGCGAAGAGTTTTCCCCGCCGGCTGCGGCGGCTCCGGCAGCGCGCGCTGCGCCGGCGGCCGCACACGTGGCACCCCCGCCGCGGTGGTACGTCCCGGCGCTACGGCGGCCGAGCACGGCCGAAAGGGCCGCGGCGACGGCGCTTCGCGTTTCTCGTGCCCGTTTGATTGACAGCTGCGCGGCGGGAGCGTCGCCCCGCGCAGGTAAGCGGCAGCGGCGCGCCGGGGTCCCGCGGGACCCAACTCTGCCACTCGCGAGCTGGCCCCCGAGCAGGAGCGCGAGCCCAGACGCAGCGACAAATGGGGAGGACGGGGGTGGGGGGTGGCTGCCCGAGGACGCTGCGGCCAGGGCGGGTCTTCCCGCCTGTCCCGGCGGTGGACGGGTCCCCACGTTGGGCCCCTGCGCGTGGCGCCCGGAGGTCTCTGCCCCGGAGTACGGGGCGTCCTCTCGCGCCCGCCGCTGCAGGACCGTCGGGCGCACGGTCACCCGGGACCCGACGGCGGCCTTGCGTGCGCCGCCATCCGCCCCTTCTTGGGGAGCGGGTTGGGGCAGCGCGGGGACGGCTTCCACCGTGGTAGGCGGAGTTGGGCGTCAGAGGCCCCCAGGCAACTCAAAGGAAGGTAGTCCGGGAGGGCGTCGTGGAGGAGGCACCCTCTGAGCCGAAACTTGAAGATCCTGCACAGGGGACACTTTGGTCAGGACTGGAGACCCTTCCTGAAGGACCACTGGGGCGACAGGTCTCACCTGGAGTTGACAGCCACCGAAGACTTCGGGACGGGGTGCTGGCGTCTCAGGGGCTAAGTGGGGTGAGCCTGGCTCTTGCACTTTCTTGCTGTGCCAGGGATGCCCTGGGGAATGGGCTGATCAGGGGCAGTTGCTGAGAGGCAGAGGAGGCCCCACGGAGGAGGAGAACCTTCGGAGTCTGATTGGGAGAAGCCTCCGAGCTAACTGTTCTGTCCGCGCAAATGCTGGACTCTGGCTCCGGCTTAAGGGGTGGGTTGGGATAGGGGGTGAAGGGTCTCCTGGACCTCAGTGGGGCTGGTCAGAGCCATTGCCCACTTGGGGCTCACGCCCCCGCCCCTAGACAGCCTCCCCAGCGGGATTAGCCACCCCCACGGCACCACGTGCAGAGGCACGAGCCCGCACTACTTCCCTTCCTTTCCCTGCCCCTCCCCCCCCGCCGAGTGGACGTACATCCTGCTCTGGCGAGGGGACAGGACAGGGGTCAGATCCAGGCTCAGCCTCCGATGGCCAGAGGTGAGGGAAGCAGGGGTCCTGGATGTTGGCGGGGGGAGGGGGGCTAGGGAGCGGGTGGGGGCGGAAGACTTCCTGGAAGAGGGGCCCAGACCCCTCCCGCCCTACGCCTGCCTGGGGCCGCTGTTTACTCTGGGAGAGTTGGAGTGAGCCCCGAGCCAAGTTGACATTCCTGGGATTCCGAGTGTGTGTGTTTGTGGGGCGCTAGCCTGCCTCTTTCGGGGGTGTTGGCATCCCCCGCTCCCCTAGCTCTGACAGCTCCCTGATTTCCTAGAAGAGGACCCCAGGCTGCCCCTGTTCCAGCCCCTACACATGGCCCTGGGCACTTGCTTGTCCCAGCCTCTGCTGTAGGTCCGTGCTGCCTTAGCTTTGACTGCGCTGGATCCGTGGGCCCAGGGGAGCCTCCGCGGTCAGCTCTGCCCCCAGCTTGCCCTAGCGGGCTGGTCTCTGTGGACCCTTAGGCGCCTTAGAGGGGGAAGCTCTGGGGGCAGGGCCAGCTAGGCTGGTGGGCCCTCCCCACCCTGGGCGCAGCCTCAGGGCAGGGTGGGCAGTGGCGCTGGGTCGGGAGGCACTGGTTTTATGAGGATGGGTGTCGGCCTCTGGGGCTGGGGTAGGAGTGCGCTGGGGGAGGGCAGTGGCTGCCTGCAGTCTGCAGCCCACTTGCCAGGGTTCCTGTTCAGGAGAGGTCACTTCAGGGCAGAGGACGGGGCGGGGGAAACCTACCCTTGAAGTTTTAGTGGCCAGCCCCTCCTGCCCTGGGTGTTGCCTTGGAAACAGGCACAGGGGTGGAGGACAGAGGCGGGGTTGAGGGGCTGGGCCGTGGGCGGAGCACAGGGCTGGGACTCCTCCGCCCTGCCCCTGGTCCAGATCATCCCTTTCCTTCCCCAGCGTGCAGATCTGGAGGGACCAGAGCTTGTCCAGGGGAAGGTCCAGTTGCCCCTGCTGAGGCTGCCCGGGAGCCCCCGCTGTGGGAGGTGCGTGATGGCGACTCCCCAGGCGCCTGCCCTGTGCCCTCTGACTCAGCCGCTCTGGGCCCCGCCGCTGCACACACAGACGTGTCCAGTGCATGTGTCCAGCGGCCCCCAGGAGCCCTGGGAGCCCTTTTGAGTGGGGTGTGTGCACACGGGCCTGAGGCTGGACTGGCCCTTAGCCAGTGACCCTTGGGATGCTTGAGGTGGGGTGTTGGGGACCAGCACTGGTGTCATCTCAGCTGCCTGGCCTGACGGGCGGGAGGCATTGGTGGGTGCGGGCAGCGTGGGGCGCCCACCCGTGTGGGGTCTGTGCCCTGAGCTCCAGCAGAGAATCCAAGGGTCCCAGGGAGGGAGTGGGTGGAGGGGACCAAGCTTGGGGTGGGCAGGAGGTCCAGGAGGAGAGGTTGGGCCCCTTTGGTGGCCCCTCTGAAGGGAACCTCAGCCCATCCGGGAGGTGGGTGGGAGGCCAGGGGTGTCCCCAGGCTCCAGGCGCTCTGCTTAGGCTGGGAGGGAGATCTAGCACCCGGTTCCCGCTCCTCTGCCAGGTGTTTGTGTTGCCCCTGCCTCGGGCTGGGCCTCAGGTAGGTATCAGCCTGCTTCTGTTGGCAGTGCCCCCCACCGCCTCCTCAGAGCCCCCCTCAGGGTGGGCTGCCCTCCTCCCTACCCAGGACTGGCCGGCCAGGGCTCTGAGCCTTGGCCTGGTCACACTGCCGCCCCACGGTGGGGCTCCGAGGGACGGCTCTGTTTGGAGTTTGGGGCGCTCCCTCATTGAGCGGGACCATAGTCTGGCCACGTGGGTGTCTGTGGTCTTGCGGTCTGCACCCCACTCCCAGAGCTGAGGGTCGCCTTGTCTTGGGGACCTGATGGCAGATGGCTGGGTGTCACAGGCATGGCCGGCTGGCTCTGCAGGAGGGTGGAGGCCCCTTCCTGAGCTGGGAGCTGTGGGGAGGCAGAGAGCACAGACCTCCATGAAGGCAGCGGGCTGGCCACACAGCCCTGGGGGGGGGGGGTGGCCAGCACTGCGTGGTCCCTGAAGGCAAGCGCGTGTCCTGCCTGGTGGGTCCCCGTCTCTGAACTCATGGCTTCCTGGCGTGGGCACACCTTCTGCGCGTTCCAGCCTGTGACCCTGCCTGGTGTCCCAGGAGACCTGTGTGAGCAGAAGTTGGGGACACAGTCCCTGCTTTGAGCTACTGGCCGGGTCTGGCTGTGCCCCCTGCCTGGCCCTGAGTAGGTGTCCTTGTCCCATGGTGCCTGCCATTCCCCCACGCCCCCGGTCTGGGACCACCTGTCCTGCTGTGGCCTAAATCCTGTCCCCTCTGCTGCTGAGCCCGCTGGTCAGCCTTCAAGGTGCCCGGCACCTCCTGGCCTCTGGCAAGCCCAGGTAGGCCACGGCTTGACCGGACAGCGTGTGCTGGCTGTGCTGGGCTCAGCTCCTGGTCTCCTACACATGGCCCAGGGGCCTTGCCTGGTGGGTGGACACCTTTCAGGAGCTGGGACATATGCTGTTTCTTTCTTTCTTTTCTTTTCCTTTCCTTTTCTTTCTTTCTTTTTTTTTTTTTTTGTGGTACTGGGGGTTGAACCCAGGGCCTCACACTTGCATGCTCTGTAAGTGCTGGACCATTGAGCTGCACCCTCAACCTGTTTTTTTACTTTTTGAGACAGGGTCTCGCTAAGTTACGCAGACTGCCTCTGGTCTCAAATTTCCGATCTTCCTGCCTCCGTCTCCCAAGCTGATGGGATTACAGGAGTGCACCACTGCGCCGGGCTCCAGATGCTGTTTCTTGAGGATGTTCTCCTGGGGCCCCACCTTGTGGAGGAAGGTCCCTGTGGGGGAGGGGCGGGGCTGGGTCCTCTGTCCAGAGCACTCTTGGTTGGAAGCCTCCCTCTCCTTAGCTCTGATGCCACGGACTTGCCTGGGCCCCTCACCAAGGATGGTTGCCTGTAGTCCACTGCATGAGTTCTGCACTTGGTAACAGAAGTGAGCCCAGTCGCTTGACTGCCCTGGAGCCAGGCTGCTGGCACGTTGGTCTGCTGTGGTCACGTGGGTGTTACGGGCCGGGTCTTCTAAGTGGGAGAAGGGCACAGGGTGCAGGGGACAATGCTGGGCTCAGCGCAGGGACCAGCCTGGCTTCCATTTGCTCCCCCTCTTCCCTGAGACCTTGGGCATTTCTTGGGGGAACCCTTCCCATCACCTCCCAGTCTCGGAGGCCCTGGGTTCTGGAGCACCTGCTCTGGGAGCCAGGGTGAGGGGAGATTCACTTGGGCCCCTTTCAGCACAGCAGCTTCTGGGCCACTTCGAGAAGGTAGTCTGACATGTGACCCCATCGGGCTTGTCCCGTCATCCCTGGCTCATCCCTGGGCCCTGTGGCCCCTTCCTTCACCTGTGCCCAGGGGTGCACGCACGTGCCCTCTTCTACGCATCACACCTCGGCAGGTGGCACCCTCTGGCCCTGAGTGTCTGTCCTGACTTGCACATGTGGGACCGGCTGAGTCACGCCAGGGAGAAGGGAGCCAGGGGCTTCTGGGAGTCGCCAGGGATCTCCTGGGGTTATGGGCTTCTGCCTCTCCAGGCACAGCCTGTGTGTGGCGGCCTCTGCAGGGCCTGGGTGGAGCCCTCTGCTCTGAGCCTCTCTTCTGGGGTCCTGGCGTGTGGCCCCAGCTCTGTCCCTTCCCTGTGACCCAGACACTACAAAGAGCCCTTGGGGGAACGGCAGGGCAGGGGCCATGGGGAGCCCCAGGCCAGCCAAGTGCCTGAGCATGGACTTCCGGGTGTGCTTCCTGCCTGTGGGGCTCTGCTCTCTCCTCTCCCCAAGGACTCGGGGTGCCCCTGGACACTGCCCTGGGGGCTGGGCTGCAGTTTCCCCTGGAGCCCTCAGTGGGGCAGCAGAGGGCAGATGCCCTGAGCCCAGGTCCTCCCCACACAGCCTCAGTGGGCACCCAGGGCACCCAGGACTTGCTGTTCTGCTGCAGTCCCTGCACAGACATGTCACCTCCCCTACTCCGTCCATCCCTTTGTAAGGGCCCAAGCCTCCAGAGCTGGTCAGCCTGCCGATGGGCACCTCTCCTCTCTCTCCCCTCCTCAGTCCTGCCCCTGCCTCCACTATGCTACGCACGCGTTCAGGGGCCTCCAGAGCTGGTCAGCCTGCTGATGGGCACCCCTCCTCTCTCTCTCCTCCTCAGTCCTGCCCTTGCCTCCACTATGCTACGCGCGTTCAGGGACTCTCAGAGCAAATCCTTCCCTCTTTGGAGTGCAGTTTCCAGGGCCCCCCCAGGGGGAGAACCCCACCATTGTGACCATGGTAATAGGAAAGGCCTTGGCCACAGTCTCCACCTGGGGGTGTAGGCAACACCCCTTGTTGCCTGGCCTCCACCCCCAGCCTGGGGCTCCCCTTCCTGTCCTCTGGGCTACAGGTCAGATAGGGGGAAGCTTGGCCACACCAGAGGCCCTTCTGATCTGCGCCCTTTTGTAGGACTGGGGCTTCAGAGACATGGGGTGAGGGCTGGGGCCCAGCCGGGGGACTCTGTCTCTGGGGAACATGGAGAGATTGCAGGCGTGTGATGGCCTAGACCGTGTCCGCACAGCAGGAGCGTAGCCTTGGTGCCCCGTGCAGCTTCCTGCCTGGCGGGAGGTGGGGTCTCGCTGCAGGTTGACTTGCCTTGGGCTGGTGCAAAGTGAAACTCGGGGTCCCTTGTTCGGAAGTGACAGAGACTGTCAGGATGGTACCAGGGGACTCTCAAAGCAGCCCGTGGCTGGGCCGCTGCACTAGACGCCTGTCCGGCTGCAACGCCCCTACGAGACAGGTGTCGCTAGGGTCCAGCCAGCCTGCTGCGTGCCCTGGGCCTGCACGGGGCTGTTGGGGACGCTCCTCTGTGCCCCATGCTCTCCTTTTAAGTCAGCCTCGCCGACTCGCCCTCCTGGGCGCAACTGGCTCCCCAAGGCATCTAAAGCCCAACGCCACCCGTTTCTTCATTGCACGGGGCTTGCTTTGCACGTCCCTCCGTGGTCAGAGGTCCACTGCCCGCCAGGGAGGCGCCGGGGTGGGGTATGGCCCAGAGCGGTCAGGGGCCCCAGCCCCCACCGACGCCCCCCCTGCCCTTCTGCATCTTCCTCGGAGCCCCACGATTGGGGCGGGGGGCGGGGGGCGGGGTCGCTGCGATTGGTCGGCTGGGCGGGGCCGCGCGGGATTGGCCTGGCGCGCCGGGCGCAGGGGCCGGCGGGCAGGTGTCTGGCAGCCGCCGGCTCGGAGCGGAGCCGCGCGCCCGCCGCCAGCGCGGGGCCGGGCGGGAGGCCGCCGGGGGGACGGGGATGGGGCATCCCGGGGCAGCGGGCGCGGGGCGCTGACGGCGGGCGCGGCCTCCCGGCGCCATGCGCCGCTCGAGCACCGACGAGTCCACGTACCGGCGCAGCCCCTCGCCGGAGGGCAAGGAGCCGGGCTTCGCGCGCGGCGGCCCCTTCCGGCGCGGCAGCAGCCTGTGCGGGCGCGCGGGCGCCGGGGACGCGGGCGGCGGCGCCTTCTTCGGCCTGCACGCGAACCCCGGCCCCAAGGCAGCCCAGGCGCGCTACACGTCGCCCAAGGGCAACAGATACGTGGTGTTCTACCTGGACCTCTCCTTCATCTTCCTCCTAGAGCTGAAGCGCTGCAGCATGGCGCGCGGCTGCCTCCAGGGCGTCAAGTACCTCATGTTCGCCTTCAACCTGCTCTTCTGGGTGAGTGCGGGGCCGCGCGGGCCGGCGGGAGCTGCCCGGGGCCCGCTGCCCTCCTGGATGTGTCCGCACGGGCGCGTCAGACGGGGCGGCCCCGGGCGCTGCGCCTCCTCGGGGTCGGGGCCCCGGTACCTGGCGTCCCCCGCGCCGCTCCGAGCCACGGCTGCGCCCTCAGCCGTCTTCCCGCCCTCCGCAGCTGCGTCCTTGCCTCGCCCCCTTCCCGCCCCGCCCCTCCGAGCGGTCACCCACCTGGCCCAGGTCGCTGCTTCCCCAGGGGCTGCAGAGGCGGGTGGTGTGCGCACGGCTGGGCTCTGGGCGCAGCGAGGGGCGCTGGACGCTGAGCAGGACTCCCTGATGAGCGCGGGAGGGCGCAAGGCCGGAGCCTCCCCTACCTTTGCGGTGGTGCACTGGGGTTGCTCAGGCGTGGAGGGGAGGTGGCCGGGGGAGGGGGTCTTGCTGCTGGTGGAACAGAGGGTGGCCCCTCCAGTGTAGGAAGGACAGAGCCAGCACCCCGGGACGGCGGGGAGGAGGGGGCTGGGGCAGACTTCACCCTGGGCTGCTTTGGAGCAAGCAGGGCCGTGCTGGCGCCTGTGAGCCGGGAGGCTGGAGTTGAGGTGACCCCCAGTTATCTGGGGTTTCACTCGCGGGGCTGGGGGAGGGGGCTTGGTGGAGCTGTGACGCCCAAGGTCATTCTAGGCTGTGTCCTGAGGCAGCTCGCCCTCCATGCCTGGGAGCGTGGCTGGGGGTGAACGGGGCGGCTGGCTCTGGACTTCATGATGCTGCTCATCTGCATGTGGTCATTCAGGCCACAGCACAGAGTCCTGGGTCTGCCTTCCTGCTGTCCCCTTCCTCCTGGTCTTAGCTGGGACAGAGGCTGGAGTCGCCAGAGAAGCAGCCTGGGCTGCCTGTGGGGGGGACCGAAGAAGGCTGCTGCCTCGTGTGTCCACACACAGAGGGGTCACTGGGTGCTTTGTTCTGTGCACGAGGCTCTGGGCGGGGTGGGCCCAGGCACTGGGCAGGCAGCAGGGGTGGGCGTGGGCTGGAGCGTGGCTGGCCCGTGTAGGGAGCTGAATGCCTTTGCTGGGGGGTTGGCCAGTTTGGGGGGCACCATGTGGTCAGTGCCAAAGTGGTTGGCAGGGTCAGCATGTTACAGGCAGTGTGACAGGTGGGCATGGCTCAGGAGCTGCAGGTGACGATGTGACAGATGGACGAGGGGCTGCAGGTGACAGTGTGACCAGACCTGACAGCCGTGATGATCAGGGTGGGCAGCGTAGGTGGCAGACCTGGGGAGGGGGCAGCTGGTGGGTGGACGGGGGTCCTGTTCTGCTGGCTGCTCTCCTCCCCAACCCAGACACCCACCTGCAGGGAGCAGGGAAGGACCGCCTGAGGGGCATCTGCTTGAAAGCTGCTCACCTCCGTGGGATGCCCAGGTGGGCTGTCTGTCCTCTGAACCCCACGGCCGCCTCTCTACCCACTGCAAAGCAGGCGTGCGGCACTGCCCAGGCGCTGCCCTGAACCTGGGAAGGAAAAGTCAGGGGCTTCCTGGGGATCCTGTGGACCGGAGAACCCAATTCTCTTTTCCTCTCCAATCCTAGCCCCAGCCTGGGAATCTGGAGCCCCTGCCCTTGGCCCCAGCACCAGCCAAGGCTCCTCCCCACAGCCTGGTGCCCAGTGGGTCTGAGACCTGGGGCCAGAGCAGGGGCGGGGGTGGGCATCGCAGCTTTGCCCAGAGTTGTCTGTCTGGGGCTTGGCAGAGTCCATCGGGGTTGGGGTGTGATGTTGACCACCCTATTCCTGGGCTGCTGTGAATCAAGCTGCTGGGGACAGGCTGTGGGTGGGAGGGGCAGAGCTAGAGCACCGCTCAGCTGGGATCCTGATGCCTGTGCTGTCTGGGGATGCCAGCCCCCTGTGAGAGGGGCTTGGGTCCCCGCTCTGTTTCCCACTCACACTGGAGACGAGTGGACTAGCTCTACCCCGTGTCCTGCCTTGGACTCCAGCTAGATGTTGTACAGCCAGAGTTCAGAGCAGCACCCAGCCCTACACCCATGCAGGGCCCTTTTCGGCCCGTGGGCCCTCACCAGCACCCACGCTCAGCTCTGCTGGGGGTGGTCGCCCCACCTTCTTTTGAGAAGTAAGGGGTGGCAGGTTAGGGCTGAGGGTGCCCTGTGGGAGAGGGCCGAGGGCAGGGCCCAGGAAGGTGGTGGGGCAGGCTGGGCACTGACCAGTGGCTGGGAGGGGCTGGGGCTGAGAAGCCCTGGGACTCCCCCGCGTCAGGCCTCAGAGGCCACGTTGTCAGCTGGGCCTCAGCCAGCAAAGCTCTTTCTGTAATGGAAGCTGGGGTCCCCAGGGATGGGGGAGTCTTCCGGCCCTTGCCTCCCCGGCCCTGCTTAGGGGCTGCCCACACCCATGGACAGCTGCTCTGCCCGAGGGCCAGTCAGAATGGGGCTGCACTGCTCAGCAAGGTGAGGGTGGCTCCATGGCTCCGTGGCTCCACTGGGGTTGGGTGCTGGCTGTGCGAGGGCTGTGTGTGACCACCTGGCCTCGACTGCGTGGATTTGGCCAAGGCCCCTCCACTGCTCCACGGGCAGCCCTTCCCACACCTTCCCGGCCCCGCGCCAGGCTTAATGGAAGTCCCTGCAGCTCCTATGGGTGGGTCAGAACCCGCGTGGGGGGTCAGGTGGGCCTCAGAGCCTGCCAGCCCGTTTCCTGTTCCCCACATGCCATGGGGCCTGGGGATGCCCTGCCTTCCTGGGGGCTCAGTTTCTCCACCTGTGCCACGCTGGGTCTGGATGAGTCAAGGCACTTAGAACACTGGCCTGGCGGGGGGTGAACAGAGATGTGGGGGCCTCCCTCCCACCCAGCGGGCCTGTGCTGGTGCGAGGCAGGGAGAGGTCCTGGGCTGGGGAAGACGCGGCGTTCATGGCTGGCAGCCTAGGGTTCCCCGGCTGGGCGGGCACAGAGGCCGCCCTGGCCCTGCCCTGCCTGGACCGCCCACTGTGGTGTGTGCCGCCGGGAGCGTGGTCCTGCTGGGCCTCTGCTCTCTAACCAGGAGTCCCTGGGAAGAGGCGTTGCTGAGCCCTTGGTTTTCTTTTACCTTTGATGAGCCGAGATGATGTTCACAGGGCAGTCGCCCCTGTTGCTGAGCCCTGGGCACCACCCTGAGCGTGGTGGCGGAGAGGCCCCAGACACGGCAGAGGGCTCTGTGTCCAGCTCCTGGGAAGAGTGAGGATATTGGGAGCCCTCACTTTGCTCCCTGTGACTTGTTTGGTCGGGTGGCAGGGAGGTGTGTCATTTGGGAAACCAGTCAGGTCTGCTCCTCAGGGTTGGTGGTTCCTCTGATGTGGGGGGGGGCGGCTTCAGTGCCCGGCTGGGGGCTCTAGGTGGCTCTGGGTGGGCAGACCCTGAGAGAAAACAGACCACATTGGATTTTCAGCGGACAGACCCTCCGCCTGGTAACCCACACCCCAACCAAGATGGGGGACATTTCTGCCAACCTTGTGGGATGGGTTTCTGGACACGGCTTTGGCCCCTGCGGGGACACCGTCCTGCACCCTCCTCTAAGGACGTGGTCAGCTGCCCGTCCATCTGCCACGCTGAGCTATGTGGCAGGAGGGGTGGTGGGCAGAGGCCCTGGCGCCCACCCTCCCAGCCGGAGGCCGACTAAAAAGTCCAGGCTCTGAGGGGCAGAAAGCTGAAGCCCTCACCGCGCACGGCGGGCGTGGTGCTTGGGGGCGGGCGTGGTGCTTGGGGGCGGGCGTGGTGCTTGGGGGACGTCTCCGTTCAGCTGCTCTGGCTGCCCTGGGCATCGTGGAAAGGCTTGGTCACAGCTGGAGGTCACCGTGAACAGGTGGCTGAAGTGGGCTGTGCCTGGTGCCAGATCTGCCAGAAGGTGGGGACAGGGTGGCAAGAGGTCCCTTTCCTGAGTGGCTCCCCGGGAGCCACACCCTGAGACCCTTGGCTCTTCCCTAGGCTGTCATGGCGGGGTGGGGGGGCGGGGCTCTGCCTCTCACCCAGGCTCCTGTCTGCTCTGCAGACTCGAGGGAGTCCACAGTGGGAGATGGTCTGTGTCAGGGGCTTGGGCTCAAGTGCTGGGGAACGTTGCGGGCTTGGGGTGGGGCCCAGGACCCTGAGGTAGACCGGGAGGGGCTCAGCCTGGGAGTCCTGCCTCTCGCATCTGTCTCAGTCTAACGCCCGCTTTCTCTTCCACTTGGAGGCTGTAATTTTCTTGCCAAAATGTTTTAAAAGCTGCATTCACAAAACCATTTTCAAAATTACAGGTGCGGGAGTCTTACTCCCTGCGAGTGTGCATTTCATGAGTGTGCCCATGTGCGCAGCATTTGCTGAGGTTGTCGCGGGAGGGGTGGCCACTGGAGGATGGCGGGTCGCAGGGTTTGGTGGCACTTGTGTGACCGCGCATGTGACAGCGTTGTGTGGTGGTGCAGAGTGTCTCAGGTGTGGGCTGGTTTCGTCTGTGTCACAGTGCCAGAGACAGGCCGCCTGGGTAGCAAGTGGGCGCACTTTTCTTGGCGTCTTGGGGGAGGGGAGGGTGTCTTGTAGAGTGTTAATGGAGATCGGCTCCCTCCTGGGCTGGGGTGCAGGTCCCTTCCCGCCCAGGCCTGTCGTGGGGACCGACCCCTCCTGGCCCTCTGGAATGGGGCATGTGTTCCCCACCCGATGCCAGCTGTGGTGCACAGTGCTGTCCTCCCTGTGCCCATCCGAGTCCCGTGGGGCCAGGGGTTCTCTGTTGGCTCACTTTCCGGCTGACATGAGCCGTCTGCTGTTCTTGGAAGGTGGAGGCTGATGGTGCAGGCAATTTGGGTTTTATTTTATTTTATTTTATTCTACTTTTTTGCGGTACTAGAGATTGAACCCAGGGCCTCGCACTTGCATGCATTACAAGCGTTGGACCACTGAGCTGCACCCCCAGCCCAAATTTTTTACTTTTTTTGAGACAGAGTCTCACTAAGTTAAGCAGACTGCCTCTGGTCTTGAACTTGTGATCCTCCTGCCTCCGCCTCCCGAGCTGCTGGGATTACAGGCATGCGCCACCACGCCTGGCTATATTTTATTTTTTGTGGTAGTAAGGGGCTGAATCCAGGGCCTCACATGTTTTTTTTCAAGTGCTCTGCCGCTGAGTTGCACCCCAAGCCCCTTTTTTATTTTTATTGAATCAGGGTCTCTATGCAGGCTGCCTCTGGCCTTGAACCTGTGGTCTTCCTGCCTCCGCTACCCAAGTGGCTGGGGTTACAGGTGTGCCCCATCCTGCCCAGCTCAATTTGGGTGTTAAGTGACATTTTCCCCTCCCTTCTGCTCAAGGACCTGCCATCATTGACCTGCGTGCACAGCCCTGAGGTGTGTCCTTCTCAGGTGTGACGATAGGGGCCAGGGCTGCTCAGAGCCACCTCACCCTTGTGGTCAGACCTTAGGGTCAGCATCTCCTGGAGCCTCTGGTTCCCCTCTGACTTTCAGCCTTCCTGGGACAGGGGCCACGGATGATGGAGGAGGCTTGCCCTTCCACCTCCCTGGCTCTAGTGGCTCTGACTCAGTCCCAGGACAGCAGCTGGGCACACAGCGTGCACCTCTGCCTGCACAGCAGTGCAGGTGCTCCTTGGGCCTTTCCACGCCCTGTGCATGGGGTCCTGGACCACTGCATAAAGCCTGGGAACGGCAGGGACCATGGGGTAACCCAGGGGCTGGTCAGGGACTTTGTCTGCTATGGCTCTGAGATGGCCTGGGGAGCCCCCAGCTCCCTGTAACTCCCTCTGTTCACAGGGTGACGTGCCGCTAAGCTGGGGAGAGGGTTGAGTGACGCCTCCCTAGAGGCTGAGGTGGGGCCCAGTCACCTCACCTGAGTGGCACCCGGACAGCGCCATGCCCAGCAGCCGGTGCCTGGCCCTGCCTCCCTCCCACTGTAAGGCCTGTTCCCACCCTGAGGGGGCATCTCTGCAGACGCGGCTGCCCCTGAGGCTGTGGGGACAGACCCTCTAAGACGGCGCGTCGCCTGCCTCTGGGCCACCCTGGCCTCTGCACTCCTCTCTCAGGGTTCTCAGACCTCGTCAGCCCCCGGCCTCGGCTGGGTTTGCTCAGGAGCCTTCTGGCAGCCCCCCAGCAGCCCCTCAAGGAGCCGCCCAGGGCCATGGGGTCTGAGCCGGGAGCCCCTGCCTGGTGCCCAGAGCACAGGCACAGGCGCCTCTCCTCCACCTGGCTCATCCAGCTCCCCCTGCCCCGGGGAGGGTCCCCACAGAGCTCTCCAGGGCGGGCCTGAGCCCACAGCATCCACAGTCTGTTTCTAGGTGTCAGGCGGAGGCGGCTTTCACGTGGAGACGTGGCGCAGAGCGAGGCACCAGCGCCCACTGGGGGTGGACTGGACAGGGCTGGGGCCATGGGTGCTCAGCAGGGATCTTTGCTCGTCATGAGGGACCTAGGGCCACACCCCTGAGAGCCAGAGGCTGTGCCCGCCTTGGGCTGGGAGCTGCCTCCCCCGCCTCCCTTGCCTGTCCTGCTGGCCCGGCCTGATGCCCGGTGTGCGGGCGGTGTGCGCCCAGCCAGCCACTCCCCGCCCATCACCTGGGCCATGCTTGGGTCGGGGGAGGGTCCAGGGTGCCGTGGGGAGGGAACAGCATCTTCCCGCCTGCAGCCCCACGGGGACAGGAGAGGGGCCCAGTGGGCCTGCCAGAATGCTGGGGTCCCCACAAGGTCTAGGCTTGGTCTGCAGCAGTGCTGCTGTCGTGGGGGACCAAGAGGACCCTGGGCCCAGCAGCTCATCTCCAAGGCTGTTCTTTGGCCACTGGGGCTAGAGTGGCTTCTGTAGGGGGAAGGGCTCAGGGTGGCCCTGGCTGGGGGCCATGCCTCCTTGGAGCCTCCTGCAGGCCCGCTGGTTTCTGGGGTCAAGGTCTGCTGTGGGGCCTGCATGTGGGTGCTGAGTGGCTCCCTCGAGTTGGGCTTTGCTGGCTTCCTGCTCTCTGGTCCTGCGTGGGACTCCCAGGGCTGCCTGGCCCTCCCTGGACTCCACCTGCTCCTGCTTCCTCCCTGCTCGACACCGTAGACACATCCTCCCTTTTCACCCTAGAATGACCAGACTCAGGACCTCAGGGTGGTGGTGGGGCTGCAGCGACCTGGCCAGCCCTGCCCTGTACCCCGAGGCTGGGTGTCCCGAGCTCCAGCCCGGCCCAGGCTCAGGAATCACCCACCACCCTCGGTCCCTGCTTCCTCTTATTTTAATTGGCTCCTAGGACACCAAGCTGCAGTGCAGCTCAGAAGGCTAAGGGGCAGGGGCTTGGGTGGGACCCTCCAGCTGCTGCCAGCACCACAGGCTGAGGAGCCAAGGCCTTGAGCAGAGAGTGAGGAGTTAGGGGTTCCCCTGCTCAGGGTGACAGGGACAGCCAGGAAGACCAGGGGCTCGAGGTGAGGCAGCCGCGTAGGGCCGGTTTCTGGAATCCTCAGACCCACCCACCATGATGCCTGAGAGCAGTGGGCGTCCACCTGCCACCTGCACGCGGGGTGCCCAGGGGGCAAGTCCGCCACCCTGGCCTCTGAGGGCGGCGAGGAGGCTGCAGGCTGGTCCTGGGGCCGGAGGAGGCCCTGTCCCTGGTGCGTCCCACGGGCTCTGCTGGGGCGAGCATCCTCCCCATCCTGGGGAGTGAGGGTCTGAGGAGAGCGCCTGCCCTTGGTGGGCTGGGAGCCCCAGGGTCCCCCAGGGATGGGGTGGACTCTGGGTAGTCCCCAGGCTGAGGAGTGTGCCAGGGCCCCGGCCGGGGGTTTGGAGCCGGGGTTGGTGCCTCACCCTGCCCCTCTCTGGTGCTGTGTCCCAGCTGGGCGGCTGTGGCGTGCTGGGCGTCGGCATCTGGCTGGCGGCCACACAGGGGAACTTCGCCACCCTGTCGTCCTCCTTCCCGTCCTTGTCGGCCGCCAACCTGCTCATCGTCACCGGCACCCTCGTCATGGCCATTGGCTTCGTGGGCTGCATCGGGGCCCTCAAGGAGAACAAGTGTCTGCTGCTCACCGTGAGTGCCCGGGGCCTGGCGGCTGCCTGGCCCCTCAGACCACAGGCTCTACCTCGAGGGGCCAATGGGAGGATGGCTGGGTGGGGGAGTCCCCGGTCCTGTGTGGTCCTGAGGCTCTAGGGGTCTTGCGGCCCTGGCGGGTTTATGGGTGGCATCGCTCTCTCAAGAGAACACACCAGAGCTGGGCGCGGTGGCGCGTGCCTGTAATCCCAGCGGCTCGGGAGGCAGAGGCAGGAGGATCGCAAGTTGGAGACCAGAGGTAGTCTGGGTAACTTACCAAGACCCTGTCTCAAAAAGTAAAAAAAATGGGCTGGGGGCACAGCTCAGTGGTCCAGCACTTGCAGAGCATGCAGGCGCGAGGCCCTGGGTTCAACCCCCAGTACCGCAAAAAAAAAAAAAAAAAAGAACACACTCAACCCAAGCGTGGTCCCGGCACTTGGCGGGCAGCGGGAGGAAGATTGCAAGTACCAGACCAACGTGGACTGTGCAGTGAGACTGTGTCTCCAAACAAAACCAAAAGGGGGCTGGGGGTGTGGCTTGCTGGCACAGCAGCACTTGCCTAGTGAGTCTAAGGCCCTGGCTTTGATCCCAGCCCTGCAAAAACGAGCACACAGGAGCTTGGAGGGGCCTCCCTGGACGGGACGCAGACCCTCAAGCACAGCGCACTTACACCTGCACGTGCTGGTGGCCGTCGCTGAGCTGCTTCTTTCCGCCTGTGGGATGTATTTACGGCAGGGAAGTGTTTCCCGGTCTTAGAAAGTTAATCCAGATAATTAGGAGGAAGCGTTCCTGGAAGAGGCTTATTACAAATGAACAGCCGCCAGAGGCCCCAGGCAGCACGGGCATGCGCGCCGAAACCCTCAGGTGGCTCTGATGGCTCCGTTGAGGAGCTGCCCTGCTCCCTCCGGGGCCCTTGGTGGGTAGGACTGGAATGCACGTAGGCCTCTGCACAGGTGGTGTCTGGGGCCCATTTCCCACATCCCAAGGAGAGGTGACAGGCAGGCAGCCAGGGGAATGGGGACTTGTGTCCCGTGGGGATGTCAGGGTCTGTCTGAGCAGCGGAGGAGGAAGGGAGCCCAGCCCAGTGGGGCCCATGCTTAGGCTGAGCCAGCTGTGCGGTTTGGAGGTGAAGTGGGGTAGTGCCGGGGGCCTCTGGGACAGGGGCCGACTGTTCCCCGCTGATGCCGCTCCTCCCCGCCCCCCTGCAGTTCTTCGTGTTGCTGCTGCTGGTCTTCCTGCTGGAGGCCACCATCGCTGTGCTCTTCTTCGCCTACACTGACAAGGTGCGGCAGCCGCGGCCGGCAGGCACCGCGGTGGGGGGACCCAGGACAGACAGCAGCAGCCCCGCTGGGGCCAGGGATGGTAGTCTGGCTTTACCCACGGTCCTGGAGGCCAGGCCTCAGGAGGCAGTGGTGTCCGTGGCCCCGGCTGTCCGAGTGGCCTGACAGTGGCTCACCCTGTGGTCTCCTGGCAAGCTCTGGTTAAGAGTGTGCTGCCTCCAGCCACGCTGCCCCTGCCCCTGCCCCTGCCCCATGCATGGTCACCTGTTTCTAGCAGGATGGATTCACTGGGGTTCTGAGACCTTGAGTGGTGCCCACTGCTGTGGTCAGGGGCCTTCCCGACTCTGGCGCCCCAGGCCAGCTGTGCTGTCTGCCCAGCACTGAGTCACCCATTGGGCAGACCCCAGTTCCCTTACTTAGAGATGGTGGTCTGGGAGCACTCCTCTCAGGGCCCCTCGCCTGGGGTGGGGTCTACGTGAGGGAGACAGGGCCTGGCCTGGGTGCTCGCCCTGCTGACCCTGCTGCACCCTCAGATCGACAGCTACGCACAGCAGGACCTGAAGAAGGGCCTGCACCTCTACGGCACGCGGGGGAACGTGGGCCTCACCAACGCCTGGAGCATCATCCAGACCGATGTGAGACGCAGGTGGGGGGCGGGGGCGGCGGGCAGGGCCGGGCGAGAGTGCTTCCCGGGGTGGCGGTGGCCGCCGGCCCTGGCCTCCTCCAGCCCAACCCCTTGCTGGCTCCCCCAGTTCCGCTGCTGTGGCGTCTCCAACTACACCGACTGGTTCGAGGTGTACAACGCCACTCGTGTGCCCGACTCCTGCTGTCTGGAGTTCAGCGACGGCTGCGGGCTGCACGCTCCTGGCACCTGGTGGAAGGCGGTGAGCGCAGCCCTGCCCCCTGGGCCTGCAGGGTGAGGTCCGGCCGGGAGGCCAGGCTGACCCTGCTCTCCCGCAGCCCTGCTACGAGACCGTGAAGGCCTGGCTTCAGGAGAACCTGCTGGCCGTGGGCATCTTTGGACTGTGCACGGCACTGGTACAGGTGTGCGGGGCATGGTGGGGGAGGACGTCCAGGTGCAGTGCTGCCTGGTGCTCCTAGCACAGAGCCTGCGGTCTCTGCCTGGTTCCTGCAGCCTGCAGGCAGGCGCAGGCTGGCTGCCATGCTGGTTGGTTGTCACGGAACTGCCCAGTGCGGAACGCAGGTGGCTGTGGCCCTGCTCCCCTCCTGGCCTCGTGCCCCCTGTAGGCCTCCTAAGCGTCAGCACTAGAGAAGCTTAGCGTGAGCGAGTGACACCTGCCACCAGGGCGTCCCTGTCCACCTGGTGCAGACAGCTCCGAGCTGGCCTCAGCTAGGACAGGCAGGCAGAGCAGGGCAGGCGGCTGGGCACAGAACTGAGTGCCTCAGAGCGGGGTGGTTAAGCTCGACAGCAAAGGGGGATCTCTAGGGGCCCCTCCGCCTGTGGTGAGCCGTTCCTGCCCCGGAGGCTCACAGGACGCATCCCTGCCATGGGTCTGATTGTGGGGGCGGGGGAATACCAGGCCATGCCAGTCACAGCCAGCACCTGTGGGCCAGGCCCCCTCTGGGTGGACTGAGCCTACGGACAGGCCTGTGGGTCCCGAAGCAGCCCCGCCCAGCCGCCTCCTGTCTCCACAGATTTTGGGCCTGACCTTCGCCATGACCATGTACTGCCAGGTGGTAAAGGCCGACACCTACTGCGCGTAGGCCATCAGCTGCCCGGCTTCTCTGCCAGAGGATGCCGCCCACCAGGAAGCTGGCCCTGTCCGAACTGCAGGACGTGGTGCTCCGCTAGGGGCAGTGGAGGAGCCAGGGCCTGGAGCCCCCAGGATCCCCATGTCTGGAGGCCTCAGCTCGGGTGGCTGCCAAGTTTTCAGACCACGGGGAAGGGTGTGGCTGAGCACAGGCCACAGTGTCTGGGGTGGGGCTTCGATGCTTTTTATATCCATGTACCCTCCAGAGCAGTGTGCCCACGGACTGGGGGAGCGGAGAGGAGGGGCCCCGGCCTCTCAGGGGCAGGGTGGGGCAGGTGCCTCCCTGAGACCCCCACTGACCCTGGTGCTTCGATGGGGCCAGGCCCCACCACCCACATCCCATGGTGGGGCCACAGCCCCAAGTGCATCTTAATAAAGAGCGTGAGCAGCACCCGTGTCCTGTGGGGTGTGTGCAGGCTAGACAGTGACAGCCTCAACTCGGAAAAGTTTGTTAAATTAGCCCTGAGGCTCACAGAGGCCAGGGGCCCTGACCTGTGGAGGCCTCCCTCCCACTGCGTCCTGTGTTTGCAACTCAAGGCCATCACAAGCAGCCACCTCGTCACAGGGTAGAGTTAGAAAGATGGTTAATATGCACTAAACCCCTTCAGAGACAGTATTCTTGGAACTGGGGTACAGTTGGTAGGGACCAATGGCCTGGGGCTCTGGCTGGGGTCAACCCCTCCCCACAGCTGAGGGCTCACCTGCGTGGACACCCACCCTGAGTGGGCCGTGAACTGACCACGGCTGGGGGAGAAGAGAATTTGACCCGATGACCCTCACCTGTGTCCCGCTGTCTTCCCAACAGCTGAAGCCACCAGACCCCAGAGAATCTCAAAACTAAGTGGAGTGAGCAGTTAGGGACATGCTGCTAAGGTGACCGTGTCACAGACAGGAAACTGGGGAGGAGGTGACAGCTGGGGTCAGGTCCTCTGAGCTTCACTTGGCTCCCTGGACCCTCCCTCCTGCTCTTGTCCCCAAACTGCGGAGCTCCCCTCTACAGTGCTCAGTCACTGCTCCAGCCACAGCCACAGCCACCAACCCCCGTGGCTCCTAGTTAACACCACAGGCCCCTGGCGCTCTCCACTCACTGCCCTTCCACCTGTGCCCATGCTGTCTTGGGCAGCGCCTCTATATTACCTGACTCTAACGACGCAAAACCAGAAACGGGGGCTGAAGAAAGGATGCAGAACCCAAGCGAGGACACCCTGTCCTCACCATCCCCACTTACACTCTCAGAGGGACCAGGGACCCACCCACGTCCCTACCTCAGAGCCCCTGCCTAGGACGCTCCCTGACCCACGCTGCCCTGTCCCCACGCCAGCCTGGCCGTGCCTGCTGTGGCTCCCAGCACCTCCGTGTGCTGTTGTGGATACCGGTGAGAGGTGGGCCTGTAAGGCCAGGGTGGGGGCTGGAGGGGCTCAGGCTCACAGTGTGGGAGTGAACCCTGTGTCCTGGCCCCACAGTGCCGGCCAGCATCCCCCTCACCCCACAGAGAGGCCGGGGAGAGCGCCCACACACCCAGCCTGAGCACACTAGTGACCGCTGCCTGACAGCCGGGTGAGATCAGGCTGCCTCGCTGTCCTACGATAGTTGTGTCCAGGCCTGGCCCCACCCCTTGCCTCGGATCTATAAGGCCGTGTCCCCCTCCCAGAACCAGCAGGGGCAGGATGGCCACCAGGGCCTCTGCCAGTGCTGAGGGGGCTGCTGGCACAGCCTGTCTGCTCCAAGGCTCCCCTGAGTTCCTCACCCATGGTCCACACTGGCCTGGGTGGGTGACCAAGGGGCCACCTCAGGTCAGAGCAGGATGTAGCCAGTAGCCAAACTGAAGGCTGCTGTTAGGTGCCGTTGAGTCGGTGTCCGACTCATAGCAACCCTATGTTTAACAGGTGAAACACTATTGTCAGTGCCTCTCTGCTATTCATAGGGTTTTCAATGGTGGATTGATTTTTTTGGGAGTGGGTTGCCGGGTCCTGCTTCCAAGCCTACAGTACCTGGTGTTCCCAGGTGGTCTCCCATCCAAGAACTAATCAGGTTCAATCCTGCTTAGCTTCTGAGATATGACGGGATCAGATGCCATGGTGCTACAGCTGCAGGCAAACTGATGGCTGGGCGGGGCCTACTACCCACCCCAAACAGCTCCACCCAGAGCAGGAAGAGTCCAGCTAGCCTTGTGGTGAGCTGGCCCAGACCTCAGGGGTGCCCTGAGAACAACCTGCCCCTCTAAATCCTTCCCCCTGCCCGGGGGGGGGGGGCATGCAGTCCCTGCCCCCAGGCTCCCCAACCACAAACTCTGGGAGGGACAGGAATTCATGAGGCGGGGTCCTTGTTAAGGCTTCTGGCCTGCATGGCTTGGGGACAGTTGACGGGCGCCTGATCAGCAGATGACAGGAGGCTCTGCGTGGGGCCTGTGGGACCAGGGAGTGCCATGCTGATCCCGCCATCCAGGCAGGGCAGGGGCTCTGCGACTGGCAGGAGGGTGGAGGCGAGGGAGGAGAGATCAGGGGCTGAGAGGACGGGGCCATGGCGGTCAGCTGCCCTGGGGCACCAAGGAGAACGTGGCCTCCAGCACCGCTGGGCCTGTCACGGCACTGAAGGAAGGTGGGAGCCTGGCGCCCGCCCCACGGCTGTGCCCTTTTGTGGATGGTGACACCTGTCTCAGACACAGTCCTGTCATGGCCCTGTGAGCAGGCTCTGACCCCTCCATGTCCACCCCGTGGCCACTGAGGGCGCAGGCCAGGACCAGAGACTCACAGAGTGGGGCTGGCTTCTCTGAAGCCCACTTCCCGACAGCCTCACACTGGCCAGCCAGGCACCTCGCACACCTGTGCCTGGGGCAGGCCAGGCGATGATGGTGAGGGTACTGGCCCTCTGTGCTGCCCCTGGCAAGCCCTAGGGGGACCCCGAGAGGGGGGCCTGGGGTCCAAATCCTGCAAACCCACGTCCAACATGGGCCACGAGGAGCACCTGGAGAAGCTGAGCCCTGAGCCGGGGGGCTGCGCTGGTGGGTGGGGCCTGAGGTCCTGCCCCACCTGGCCACAGCAGGCAGCGGCCAGTGCCAGGCAGGAGAGGCCCATGGGGCATGGCCCCTGTGGAGGACACCAGAGATGCAGCACGGAAGCAGAGCACAAGCCTGTATTTCACCAGTCACTCAGTCACTCACTCCACGGCTTGAAGCCGCAGCCTACAGAAGGTCGTAGAAGTAGTCCAGGCCCTGGCCCAGCTCCCAGATGGAGACCCCGACGCCCAGCTCCCGGGCCAGCTCCAGCCGCACCTGCAGGGACTGCAGGCAGAGAGAGGTGTGGGCCCCGCCTGGGCCTCTGCCCCACCCATCACACCCAGGAACTGTCCCGAGGCCCCGGGCTGCAGGCCAGACCCCACCACAAAGGGCAGGGCCCTGTCCTGCGGCCGGCACTGCACGCACCTTCAGAGTCGGGTAGAAGACGATGTGCCTCCCGCCGCGGCTCCTGTGGGGCAAGGCGACCGTCCACCTCCAGCTCCGCCCAGGCCGAGGGGCTGCTCTCCTCCCACCCCCAGGCCAGGATCAGGGTCCAGGCAGTGGCCCCGGCCACCCCTTCCCCTCGGCCCTCCCCCGGGGTCTCCTGCACACGTCACTCACTTCTTGTACTCAAAGAAGTGCTCTGCAGCCTGGCTGTCCCACGCCACGCGGGGCCTGTGGTCCTTCAGCGTCTGGATGTACCTGGGGAGGCCAGAGTTGGGTAGGCACTGGCCACGCCCCCTTTGCCCGCCCTACCCTGGTACCTCTGGAGGCTGCAGCCATCACAGAAGTGTGAGGAAACTGGAGGGACCCACAGTCCCCAAGGCTAGCAAAACCCTATGCCCTGTGGGAGACCAGCGGGCTGGGGCGGCCAGGTACCCAGGTCCCACCGCACAAGTCCTGCACTGAGCAAACACCGGGCTCTCCACCGGCCTCTCTGAGGAATCACCTGCTGAGACCTCCGATACTCAGCTCTGGTGAATGGCGAGGTTGCGAAGCTGCTGAGCCCAGGAGTGGCTGCCCACAGGGCCTCAGCTGCCCTGCCCAGCCAGCAGGGCCAGGGCGAGGGAGCAGTGCTTTGCAGGCCTCTGGGGGCCGGGTTTCCCTTGGCTTTCCTGGCCCCATCGCGGACAGTGCCACCCCACCCCAGAGCCACAGCCCTCCACCACAGAGGACGGGCTCACACTCAAGGTGCTGTGGCTGGGACTGGGGCATCCGGCAGTGTGGACAGGACCCTGAGCACACGGCACATCCCACACTGCACATTCCAGACGGGGACAGGTGGCCCCACAAGGCTCTGGGCCAGGACTACCAGCACCGTGGGCAGGCGGCTCAGGGAGCTTTTTGTTTGCTTGCTGTTGGGACTTTGCAGGTGGCAGGCTCCTCTCTGGTCCACCTGACAGGACCAGGACCTGCTGTGGGGGGAGGGGGACAGTATACATGGAGTGCAGCACAAGGCAGGAGAAGGGTCCAGGCCCGACAGCCTGGAGGTTTGCAGGACCTGCCAGGATCAGGGTGGCTAAGCAGCTGCCTCCTGACCCTGCGGTGTGGACATGTCGGAGGCTCCCGGCAGGGAGGTCTGCAGTGCTGGGCAGGGCAGAGGCCCAGAGCCCTGGGGCATCTCCTAGACCAGAGTGGCTGCTCCAGACACCAACCATCTGGTGTGTGGCATGGGGTGGGAGCTATGAGCAGGCAGCAGGGCCTCCCAGCCCTGGCAGAACACAGGAGGGTCCCAGCAAGGAGGGCGGGGGACAAACAGCCCTAACTAAACAGCCGGCTTACAGCCGCCTCACAAACCAAAGGAACTTCCTTCAGGTGCCTGTGGCCACAGCTCCACCTCCCAGGCCTGGGAAAGTATGGTAACCCCTGTCCCCCAGATGCCACCCATCCCCTAGTTTGGCTGGTCTTTCAGGGGCCACGTACCACCCACAGCCCGTGAGGCTCATCTGTCCTTGTGGCCACGGTGGGCCTGCCCAGGGTAGAGGGTAGAGGCAGCAGGGAAGAGGTGGCAGTGGCACACATGCCTCGCAAGGCAGGTCCAGGACATGGGGTGCACTTCCTCCACACCCACAGCACCGCTCCAACATGGCGTGGCCACTCTGTACCAGGGCTCCGTGGACGTTTTTTTTCCTCCTGAGACAGGGTCTTGCTACGCAGACCAGGCTGGTCTTGAACTTGAAATCCCGCCTCAGCCTCCCAAGTACGTGGATCACAGGTGCGAGCCGCCATGCTTGGCTGTGTGGGCAGTTTTGGCTCAGCTTGCTCTTCTCTGTGCGGAATTAGGCCTTTCCAGTCCTTGCTGGTCCCTTCTGGAAGCTCGTCCAGGCCAGGCCCTTCCGATGCCCACCGAGTGGAGACACTCGGGAAATGTCAAAGGGCGCGTGGTGATGGCCCACAGAGACTGTTGCAGGCGCAGCCACCCAACAACCAGCTCAATTACCTAACACTGCTGGACGATCCTTGGCTAAAACACCACTCAGGGGCTAATGCAGCTTGTGGCTTTCAGTCCACGGTGTGCTGCGTGGCTGTTTAGACCAGGGGATGGTCTGGGGTGTTCAGGGGCAGGTGGCCCCTGGGCCTGTGGGAGGCTCTGGCCACACACCTAACTCCTCTTCCTCCTCCTCTGTGGAGCCTCCATAGCCACCTGCAGCCTCCTGAAGTGGGGGTAGCCAGAGCTGGGTTAGGACACCCGAGAGCCCTGAAGGAAGCCCAGGCCCAGCAGTGCTGGGGGCACATGCGCCATGTGGAGGAAGGCAGACGTGACCAGGGCACTGACAAGGACCCCATGCCTCCCCTGAGCAGACAGACCCCAGGAACTGCTCCTCTGGGTAGGCTTGGGACAGAGAAATGAGAGCCAGGTGCTTGCTGTGTGGGAGGAGCCAGAGTGCAGCCACCACGTTGGTGTGGGGCCCGTGAAGAGGGGAGCTAGGGGCACAGGCTCCCCTGTGGTCCCTCCGCAGGCCCACCCACGATGGCCATGGTACAGAGATGACAGTCTGCAAGATGGTGGCGTAGATGCCGGAGGGGCTGGGCTGTAGCCACCCAGACTTACAGTTTTCTGCCCTGGAATGTCCCCAACCCCAAGCCTTGCGGGTTTCTCTAGGGCTTATGTGAGACCCAAGGGGCACAGCCGGCATGCTGTGGGCCAGGCTTCCAGGAGCAGGAGCAAGGGCCACACATGCCTTCTGGGAATCAGACATGGGCCCAGGAGGGAAGGGTAAGGGGAGGGCCTGGGACAGGAAGATCTGCTAACAGCGTCACTGGCAGCTCCGGGGAAGGAACAGGAAGTGTCCCTGTGGGCCCAGCTACCCCAGAAGGCTGAGGCAGTGGGATCACTGGAGCCCAGGGGTTTAAGACCAGTGTGCGAACACAGTGAGACCCCACTTCAAGAAAAAGGGAAGGAAGACTGCGCAGGGCCCTGAAGTCCTTGGCTATACACGAATGCTTCCGTTTACATGGAACGTCTAGAACAGGCAAACCGCAGGACAGGACGCGGACGAGAAGGTGGCAGTGCTGAAGAGGAGGAAGGGAGGAAGCACGGCTAGTAGAAAGACCCCCGGCTTCCTTCGGGGAGATGTCAGTGTTCTGGAATTAGCGTACGGCTGCGCAGCTTCGCGAATGCATTAAATGCCATGGGAATGGATGCTCGAAAATGGGGAATTTTATGGTACGTGAATTACATCCTCCACCAAAAAGTCAAGACTAAGATGAAAGGGGCAAATACGGTACAGAAACATGCGTGACAGTCCACCTCCGCCAGGTGTGCTAGCACACACCTGCAATCCCAGTGCTTGGGGGCTGAGGCAGGACGACCACCAGGCTCAGCTACAGAGCCTGGACCCCCATCTCAAAAAACTCAAAGACAAAACCAAACGGAAAACCCACCTAGACACCACAGAAGAACTTATGGACAAAGAGGCCACGCAGGGAGAAAGGTGCCCTTGGGCCCCCCTGGCCTGGGGTTTGGGGATATCCCCCCACGGAGACCAGCCTAGCAATGCCTTGGAGAGAAGAGCTCAGCAGGAAGGGAGAAGCAGGGCCCAAGGGGGAGGACAAAATCGCCCAAGGAGGAGGTGAGGGAACTTCCAATCCCAGACTGAACCCCTGGGGTGGCCTTCAGCCTCCCACAGTGGGGCCTGCAGGGAACTCAAACCTAGGCTGCAACGCTCCTGGCTGGCTCTGACCCTTCCTAGCTGAGCTGGGACAAGAGGCTCTCCTCCATCTGCCTGAACCAGAGGGGCCGAGGACCGACTGCGGCCACACAGCCAGACACACAGCTAGGACAGCTCCAGTGGAAACCGGGCTGGGGATGCCCCATCAAGGCACAAGGCCAGGCATGTCCACAGCTGCCAGGGGCCCAGCTACACAGCCTCAGCCCCGTGGGGTCCTGGCCACCTGCCAAGAAGGGAACCCGTCACGTGACACCAGACCTGAGCCAGCTGGAAGGAGGCCTTGGGCAAGGCCAGCGTCCCAGGCTGTGAACGTGGGGCTGCTGGGCAGAAGACAGCCTTTCTCCTTGCATCTGCTCTAGCAGTGTCCAAAGACTGGGCTGTACAAGATGTTATTCCCTGCCTCCCAGTCTGGAGATCGAACCCAGGGCCTTGCACCTGTTAGATATGTGCTCTATCACTGAGTTCAACCCCCAGACCCTTTAAACTTTTTTAAAAATTCTGACACAGGGTCTCACTAAGTTTGTGCAGGCTGCCCCGGTCTCGAATTTGCTGTCCTCTTCTGTCAGACTCCTGAGTTGCTGGGATTACAGGTGTGCACCACAGCACCTGGCTTAAGAGGGATTGACTAGAACGTTCTGGGACATCTTGACTCCATGTGTAGAGCCAGCTTGGGCTGAACGAGGAGGGGCTCAGGGAGATCTGAACTGTCCAGCTGGCCAAGGCCTGAAGACTCCCCTGAGCCAAGGATGGGGGAGACAGTGATTGAGAGCCACACACCTGGGCTTCACGTGCCTCCAGGAGTGGCATCTGTGCCACGGTTAGAAACTTCTCACCAGGGGATGGAAACAGTTACCAGACGCGCTGGCGGTGGGCTCTGCCTGGGGCCACGTGCCTCTCAGGACCCCTCATGACAGCCTAGCTGCTTGGGCCATGCAGCTTCCAATCTGTCACAGGTAATTACGGCATCCCTGTGTGGGAAGCACCGGCAGCCCATGTCTGGGGGATCCCACATACTTCCTGGTCAGCTGGCCCTGATTTATCACTCCACTAAGACAGCAATGGCTTGTCACTAGGCAAGGATTCCACAGCCTGGAGATGGGGGTCGGGTGGGGGGACACGGCCCACCTGGGAGCAGCTTCTATGGGGCAGAGGCTGAGCAGGTAGCTGCCTAGGAAGCATGTGGGAGACCCTGTGTGGGCAACAGTTTGGCCATAAAGCTTAGCCAGGGTGTGGTGGCCTGGGCTCTCAATGACAGGGCAACTGCATTCTGAAGGGGCCAAGGAAGCCGCCTGCACCTCACACCTGGCCACTACCTGAAGGAGTGGGGCCGTCAGCACAGGTACCCATGGCCACTGGGATGCAGCAGCTACGTCTGGGTGAGCTGTAGCTGGCAGGATAGCTGGACCCTGAGCCAACACGCTCCCTCCGTGCCTGCAGGGCTTGGGGCTGGGGACATTCCAGGGCAGAAAACTGTAAGTCTGGGTGGCTATAGCCCGGCCCCTCAGGCATCTACTGTGCTGGCTGAGGCAAGTACGGGGATCAGCCCAGACACCCTGAGCCTCAGGTGCTTCTTCTGTGAGAGGTGCTGTGACCCTCATGCTGAGCTCCCTCCCCAGAGAGCTCCTGGCCCCTGTGGGAGGAGACAAGAGCCCAGGTGGGAGGATGGATCCCTGAGGGTTCTCACGTGGGCTCTGCCTCTTCCTTGGTCTGGCTGGGCTGGACGGAGTCCCTGAGCAGTGGGGCACATGCTGGCCCACCAGGGTAGTCGGGCAGCCTTTCAGTGTGGGGCCTTGGCAAATATGGGGTCTCACCAGCAGCACCTGGGACTGCCCACGGAGGACATGAATCCTCCGCAGCTGAAGGAACCTAGCCACTGTCTGAGCTGGGCGTGGTCCTCCCCCAGGATGTGCCATGGCTTTCCAAACTGCTTTAAAGACAGAGCATGATCAGGCCATCTTAGGGCTTCACCAAGAACCCTAACTATACTCATGAATGACAATGCTCCACAGACCCCACCCTGGGGCAGGCACAGACGGCCAGCCTGGCCGGGAGAGGCTGAATACAAGCTGGCCAATCACTCCTACCATGGGGTCCTGGCTGTATCTATGACTGAACAGATGGCAAGGTGGCTGACCACCCGTCCCCTACCCAGGGTCCAGTGCTTGGGGCCAAGAGGGATGGCAGATCATCCTGAGAGAGGTGGCCTGGGCTCTCAAGGACACAGTAACTGCATTCTGAAGGGGCCAAGGAAGCCCCCTGCACCTTACACCTGGCAGCTAACTGAAGGAGTGGGGCCGTCAGCATAGGTACCCACGGCCACTGGAATGCAGCAGCTCCGTCTGGGTGAGCTGTAGTTGGCGGGGTAGCTGGACCCTGAGCCAACACTTTCCCTCCGTGCCCTGGGGCCTGCAGCTGGTCCCTGGCAGCAGCCAACACAACTGCCTTGTCTCCTTGTGGAGCCGCCTCCTGTCTGGACTCACCTCCATCACAGGGACTGAGCCTCAAGGGGGAGGAGGCCACGACCCAGCACCCAGGGCCCCCTGCCTCCCAGCCTAGAAGAGATCAGGCTCTGGGCAGAGGTCAGTTAAAACCCACAGAGAAGCTGGGTGCAGGGCCACATGCCTGTGATCCTAGCAACTTGGGGAGTCGAGGTAGGAGGACTACAAATTCCAGGCCAGGAACAGCCTGAGTGACTTGGCAAGACTATCTCAAGATAAAAACAAACAAACAAATAAACAAAAATACCCACAGAGGCCAGTGGCAGCCCTGCCTGCAATGGGTTCCCCTGCACATCTCACTCAGGAGAGCTGACGGGAGGGCAGCAGGTGAGGGGCGAGCCCTGGGTGGAAAGAGGAATGACATCACTGCTCAGGGCTGCGTGCGCACTGTGACTGGCAGGGGGTCAGGCAAGGGGAGCCTGGCAGTGGCTGAAGCAAAGCAGAGGTGCTCAGCGCGGGGTGCGGCGCTCGTGGCGTACGCGGTGGCTCTGCACCCACTCACAGTGGAGACAGATTGCCCAGTGCGGGCTGCGGTGCTCGTGGCGTACGCGGTGGCTCTGCACCCACTCACAGTGGAGACAGATACCGAGCAAAGCTGTGAGGTGAGGACGCACAGGCCAGCCTGATCCCTACCTCCGGTTAACTGAGTCCACCCACAGAAGCGGAGGTGCTCAGCGCGGGGTGCGGTGCTCGTGGCGTACGCGGTGGCTCTGCACCCACTCACAGTGGAGACAGATACTGAGCGAAGCTGTGAGGTGAGGACACACAGACCAGCCTGATCCCTACCTCCGGTTAACTGAGTCCACCCACAGAAGCGGAGGTGCTCAGTGCGGGCTGCGGTGCTCGTGGCGTACGCGGTGGCTGTGCACCCACAGTGGAGACAGATACCGAGCGAAGCTGTGAGGTGAGGACACACAGACCAGCCTGATCCCTACCTCCGGTTAACTGAGTCCACCCACAGAAGAAGCCTGACCACGACCACAGCGCTGGCCCTGCATGAGAAAGCGCTGCTGCTGGAACGTGCTCACTTGTGAGACCAGCCATTAAGACCTGGGCCACAACAGCCGGGCACGGTGGCCCACGCCTGCAATCCCAGTGGCTCGGGAGGTGAAGGCGGGAAGCTGGCAAGTTCAAGACCAGAGGCAGTCTGCATCATTCGTGAGACCCTGTCTCAAAAAAAGTTAAAAAAAAAAATGGGCTGGGGGCGCAGCTCCGTGGTCTAGTACTTGCAGAGCATGCAGGCGCGAGGCCCTGGGTTCAACCCCCAGTACCGCAAAAAGAAGAAGAAAAAAAAAAAGGACTGGGTCACGTGTAGGCCTGTGATACTGAGTAACCGCAGTAAATGGCCACTGCTCTGAGCTGACCAGGGCCTCAGGTGCGAGGGCTCCTTGTGGGTTGGGTTGCCCCAACCAGGCCCCAGCTCTAGGCTCAGGAGGGTGTGCAGAGAGAGAAGCCCTTCCTGGGACCTCCACAGGTGCTCCCCACACAGCTCTAAAGCCAGCTCAGGGCTGCTGGGGGCTTCTGGTGAGACCCTCCTGCACCTCCAGGCCCAGGTCTTCTGGCGAGGAGGGCTGATGGCTGGGCCACCCCTAAGCCCACCCTGGGGACAGCGAAACGTTGACTAGACACTCACAGCTTCATAGGGTTGTTTGCTTGGGGAGGGCAGGGGACAGGGTGTTGCTACGTAGCCCCAGCTGGCCTCGAACTTGCAGTGATCCTTCTGCCTCTGCCTCCGGAGTGCTGGGGTTATAGGCACGCACAGGCACGCACAGGCACGCCTGGCTGCGGCTTCCTAGGTTTAGAGGTCGGCCTCTGACGGCACTTCTCAGCAGATGCACGCCCTCCTCTGGGAGCCTCTGCATCTGTGGTGTGCGATCAGGCTGAAATTCCTTTCCCGTGAGGTAGCAAGAGCTGAGGGGGTCCCTGTGGGCACATGCTGGCCAGCCTGACTCACCACCCGTCCTAGCAGAGGGGAATGTGCCTGAGGCCTCACACCTGGCCAGCGAAGGCCAGTTAAGGTCAACGTGTCCAAAGTCTTGCACTGGAGACATCGTGGTGGGCATGGGGGACACCCCATCCCATCACTGGTGGTCAGGTGGTACCCAGATCTCGGGGAGAACACACTACGTAGAAAGCACAGAGACCCAGAGCTGGGGCTAGCCGAGATCCTTCCGTGCCCGTGGGGCTGATGGTGGTCAGTTGAGGGTGGCTGTGGCGTTTGTCAATGCTCTGAGTTTTTATGGTTAAAGATTCTCAAACTAAAAGTGCGACAGAAATGAGAAATGGAACACACACTTAGTTCCACTGAATCACAGTGGCAGAGATAAGGCCACAGCACTGAACTTGTCAATCCTGCTGTCTGCCTCGCAGATGTTCCCATGAGAAGTGACAGAGACAGTATGAAGGGACGATGGGACCTTCGCTCTGGCAAGACACGGCCTGGGAGGGCACTTGAAATGCAGTATCACTGGGCGGTACGCAAGGTATTGGGGTGGGCGGAGGGCAGCTGCCTGCTCTGCCTCAGCCGTAGCTGACAAAGGGCACTTCAGTGACAAAGGGGAACTTGGTGCCAATGGCAGAAGGTGCAGGCAAGAGGGCGAGGATAGGTTCTGACGTGCCGCAATGCCGCGTTAGTTGCCCGAGCTGAGATGAGTGGGCACAAGCATGAGGACAGGTGAGCTTCCAGAAAGACAGAACCATTAAGCACTAAGCTTTGGGGACTGGAGTGAGGATCACACAGGACAAACAAGAATGACAGGCCCATCTGGCACTGCTCCTGGGGTCAGCGGGCTCTTGGTCTGAGTTCTGTGCTAAGTGCACATCGCCTTGCTGGGGCGAGACCATGGGGCCCAGAGGCAAGGAGGGTCCAAGCAGAAGGGTGAGGAGGGGCTCAAGGATCTGGTCCACGGGGCTGGACCACGGGAAGGAGCTAGACATCACTGTGGCCCAGGCGGGGTCAGGTAGAGCATCCTAAAGACCCATTGGCCTGGGGACACTTGAGCAACAGGCGCTGTGTCCATTCAGGGGACACCAATACAGTTGTGAGCCGAGAACCTCCCCAAAACAGGCTCTGGTGGTCATCAGGCAGCCAAGGCCTGCAGGCAGCAGTGCCCATGTGGCATCCTGCTGTGTCCCTCCAGGTCCCTCTTGCTGCAGCACAGCCCCATAGGCCAGAACGAAGCCAGGGTTGGGGGTGGGGACACCCTTCTCAGTGAGCGCCCTTGAGGCAGAAGTCACAGCTGTGTGGCGTCAGCGCTCCGCCGGCTCTGCAGCCAGGAGCCTGGATGTGTGAGTCAGTCTTCCCAGCTGCACACTTACTCCAGTCCCACGGAGGGCAGCCCTGCTGAGCTGGCATCTGTGCTACTCTGCTGGCGAGGGGCAGGCAGTGTCTTTCACACAGCCAGGCTGACCAGGAGCTACTGGCTGGCCGGGCCAGGCTTGAGTGACTCTATTCTCTCCACCCTCCACTCTCCTCGAGGGAGCCCAAGTCCCGGATGTAGCCTTCCCAGCACCTGACCCCTCTGTGCCCTGCAGGCCCAGGGGCCACCAGCAAGGCACTTGGGTGGGGAGGAAGGTGGGTGAGGAAGGCATTTCTCAGCTAGGGGGGACAGGGAGTCCGCTCCTTCCTGCCCTAACGGGGCAAACCCAGACACCCAATGCCTGCAAGGCGAGGAGGCCCAGGGCAGCCCGTGTTTGTGTCCACACACATGCGCACACACCTGTGCACCCCCCATGGGCACACATGCACCTTCGTAACCAGAATTCCTGAACCCCAAAGCCCCCAGCCCCTTCTCACAGCAATCACTGTGTATGGCGCAGCCTAGGGAGACGGCGGATGCCTCCTGTTGACCTGACTGGGACTGGGGCCATGTGCACAGCACAGCCAGGGTGTGGCAGGTGTGGTGGTGGCAGGAGCTCCAGGTCGCTGCCCCAGAGGCTGTCCTCAGCAAGTCACCTCTGCACCAGCAGGCGGTGCTGTGACTGAGCGTGTCCCCCAAACTCATGTGCTGCAGACCTGGCACCCAGGATGTATCCGTAGTTGGAAAGTTAGTTAGTTAGGTGCCGTCGAGTAGGTATCTGACTCATAGCAACCCTCCTAGGGTTTTCAGTGGCTGTTTCGGGATTGCCTGGGGAGTGGGTTGCTACATCCTTCTCCCATTTTTGCGGTGCTGGGAATTGAACTCGGGACCTCAGAGACTGCAACGCAGCACTCTACCAACTGAGCTAAATCCCAGCCCCATAGTTGGAAAAGCAATCTTTAAAGAGGGGATCAAGTTAAAATGAGGCCAATATGGAGGACAGCCCCTGACCCAATGGTGCTGTGTCATGAGAAGAAGGGCTCGTGCTGGAGTGTAGCTCTGAAGTAAAGCACGTGCTTAGCATGCGCAAGGCCCTGGGTTCCATGCCCAGTACCCACCGAAACCAACAACAAAAGAGACACAAACAAGAAATGGCCCAGGATGCACATACAGGGGGTACTGTCTGTGAGCCAGGGAGAGGCCGCAGGAGGACCTGGCCCCGTGGCACCTCCACCTCCGACTTTCAGCCTCAAGGTTGCAGCAATGTCACTGTCAGTCCCGTGAGCTACTCAGTGTGTGGTCCCTGTGACACGTGCGCAGGTGAGGACAGACTGTGGCTCAGCCCTTCCAGAGGCCACGCCAGGGGGGAGGCTTCCCTGGAGGCCTGGCCCACCGTGGCTGAGATCTTGGTCTGGGCTCAGCGACACCCCATCCACAGCCACAGAGGGCCTTTCTGCTTCTGGCTGACTGGTCAGCAGGTGTCATGTCCAGGGTTCCTGAGGATGCCGGGGCAGGTGCAAGCTCTGAATGCTGCTGTGCGCTGGGCTCCTGAGCCAGAGGGAAGCATCCCAACTCCTCTACCGACTCTGAGTCCAGCCAAGGGCCAAGTCAGCTCTGCCTCTCGCCCAGGGCCAAGCTAGAGGGAAGTGCTGAGACAGGCCTGGCCAGGACATCGGCACAGACAGCTTAGCTGGCCTCTGCTCACTTGTACTCTCACAGAGAGTGCACCTGTGGGTCCTGTGGAGATACCCAGAGAAACCATGGCATGTAGTGGCACTCGGATCTTGGTCTCAGGACCCTCCCCTCCATAGAAAGGATCACTAGAAAAATGGCCAGAAATGGCTTCCAAGTAACTTGCCGCACCCAGAACAAAGACATGGGAATTAGGAATGCCGAGGTGCCCAGTGCCCTCAGCAAAATCTGCAACATCAAGCAGACAATTCAAGAGCACTGGGCCCACAAGGGCTGCATGACAGGCCCTCCAGTGAGGGAAAGGTTGCCTGTGGAAACTGAGCAGAACTGACCCAGAGGTCAGGATGAGCAGAGGAAGACACGAAGCAATCATCACAACCGAGTCCACACATGCCAAGGTTTACCAGAGACACAGAAGATATAAAACAAGACCCAGAACAAACCTCTAAGACACAAAAACTACAACCTGCTGAGAGGAAAAGCCTGGGTGGAATTAATGGTAGATCAGATGTGGCAAAATAAATGAGCAACCGGAAACAGAATAGGCAGAAAATCTGTTTCAGGAGCCACGGAAAGATTCGTATTTGCAGTTCCTGAGGGGTGGAGAAAGGAAAGGATGAGAGCACTACAGAAACTGCACAAACTTCCAAATCAGGAAGCACCGAGATGCATCAAGACCAAACTGCTCGAACCAGTGGTGAGCACTGAGTTGCGACAGCACTGGGGGTGGTGCCTGCAGGGGAGACTGCAGGGAGGAGCCTGGAGCAATACTTTCAGGTACCGTCGAAAAGTGCAGACGCCACGTCCGCCAGAGATGCTTCCAGAAACAAAGCACAACCACGCTGGGAAGTTCAGACCAGCAGGACCAAACACCCAGAACGCTGAAGGAGACCCTCAGGGGAGGAGGTCCTGGCAGGTGCTAACCAGACGTACTGCAAGCCCAGCCGCTCAAGCCTAGCTCTCTGCACACTCCCCAGCCCAACGGCCGGACGGCTGGGCTAACGAAGGCACCATGGCTGTAGCTCTTGCCATGACAGCGGTGCTGTGGGGAGGGCAGCCACCCTGAGGCAGTGGGGTGGGCACTGACGCAGGACTGGGGCTTCCTGTCCAGCGCACATCTCTGGCCCCGCAGTCATGAGCCTGAGGGGACTGGGTTTCCACCTCCCCAACCTCAAGTTCTCTCCCCTTTTGCAGGGAGTGACAATTCCACACCAGCTGTGGCCAGCCACACCTGGATGGTGTGGTACGGAGAGGCCTGTGCTCACCTGGACCCGATGACTGGCTCACGGGCATCCTTGGAGGTCGCGTAATCCATGCCGTAGAAGTTCAGCCCCAAGAGGATCTTGCTCCGCCACTGGGACTTGGGGTCCAGGACCTGGACACAGGCTCGAACCCAGGACAGCGGGGCATTGGGGCCGGGCCTGCAGAGGTGATGGGGAAGCAGGTCTCAGCCACAGGCAGGGAGGCCTGTGTGCAACCTGAGCCTGGTCCTCCTTTCTGGTCTTGGGCCCTTTTTCCCTCTGTGCTGTGGACGACCCCTCTCAAGGGGTCGGAAGGACCAGAAGTGCCGTCTCACTGTAGTGCGCCATTAGCAAAGTGGCCGAGGCACCCTCTCTTGGGACCCAAGGGAGCCCCATGTGTGGTAAGGTGCTTGTATGCAACCTCCCCATCCCCAGAGCAGCAGGCAGGGGTCTGAGAGAGGGTGGGGAGGAAGGGGCAGCAGACATGCAGTCTTCTGGTGTCCTTGCTGCTGGACATCTGTCTGCGTCAGCTTCCCACAATCCTCTGGGGGCACGTGTGGTTCAGGCCAAGATGGACAGGGGTAGCAGAGAGACCCTGCCTGTGCCCCTGACGACAAGGCTCCACCCCAGGTAGGCCCACCACGTTCAACTTCCCACAGGCAGCCCAGAGGACGTGCCCATGTTTGGGCTGAGCCAGAGTCCACAGGCAGATGTCTGCCCGAGGCCAGGGTGTGGCCCGCGGCCTCCTTGGAGATTCTGCTATGCCTGTGACACACCACAAGACAGGACTCACTGTTGTGACGTGGAGTAGTCATAGGTCATGAGGCTGAAGCCATCCAGCACAGGGGCCAGCTGCTCAAACTCCTTGTGTGTGAACATGCCCAGCTGGTCAGTCCTGTGACAAGACAAGTTTGCTCACCGCAGGCTATCAAGCCTGGCTCCCTACCCCTCCCTAGCTGCTCTCTGGACACAGCCTGAGTTAGAGCATGCTGACTGTGGAGGCTCCTCACCCAGGCTCCTCCCTCCTTTCTGGGGGAGCCGTGGGTCACTGTCCCTTGGAGACAGGGACAGCTTGCCACTTGGCTGGCATCACACCCAGGAGCTGAGGGGGCTGAGGCCCAGAAGAGGTGCCCCTCTCTCATTGCCCCTAGAGGACTCTGAGGGAGAGAGGGGCAGGGGCTGCAGCTTGCGGGGATTCAGCCCAGCTCCGGGGCTACTGAGCCAGTGGGTGCATTGGGCCACACCAGCCTCAGGGAGGCCCCAATTGCCCACCATCAATGACGAGCAAAGGATGCCCACCCTTCTTCCCAGGCTCTGGGCCTCCATATACACAGTGTGCCTAGTCCCATGATATAACAGCTGCTGCCAATCTCATGGCCAATCCTGCAGGCCTACGGTGGCCCATGAGCCCCACACACCACAGCCCCTAAAGGTGGCCACACCCCTGGTCCTTGGCTCTTCCCTGAGAGACGAGACAGAACCCCTCTTCTCACAGAGAGCACTGGGCCACTCAGTGTTCCTGTGCAAGCCAAGATCTGGCTGGCCAGTGCCCCATGTACCCCCAGGCCCCACATGGGGTTTCACTGCAGGGACCTTAGTTATGGTCACCCCTGAGCACGGGAGAGGGCCCAGGAAGCGGCTTACTCAATGGGGCCCTGCAGTAGACCCCACAGAAGGAAGACAGTGGCTTCAACAAGAACTCCCCAGAACCTTCCTGGCCTCGGCCGCTTCTCAGCTCCAGAAGAGCGTCCACATGGCAAAAAAACTTGCCTGCCCACAGCGGGGCTGCTCACCAGGAACCCACAAGTGGTCCCTGGCTCCTATCCTTGGCAGACCCTGACATTTCTGGATTAGACAGCTCATGAAGGCAGAGATTACAGCAGAACAGGTGGCCCCTTCCTAGTCCTGTCTTGTGCCGCCAAAGCAGCAAGGGGCTCCCCGGGGGTGTCCTTGACACCCTCCCTGCTCAGCTGGGCAGGGGCTAGACAAGGAGGAAGATACCCTCTGGGGGTCCTGGGAGTTCTGGCAGTACAGGGGCCCAGCATGAACAGGGAGGCTGACCAAGAGCCGGAGCTCAAGGCAAGAGCAACAGGGACAGGAAGAAGAGCCTGGCTGCCCCGAGGTCCCTGGCTACCTCGTACACAGAGTTGCTTCCGCTCACATCTGCTCAGAGGCACCACATGGCCTTGCTTTCACTGGCTACTCCTTGGAACAGACGCCCCAATGAAGGCCGAGGGGTGAGGGTGGGGTCCTAGGGGGCTCCCCCGCCCTTCACACTCTGCTCTCAAGAAGTCAGCGTCTCAGGGGAGTGAAGGTGAGGCCAGTGCTGGCTGTACCCCTCTGCCAGGACCCCACCAGCCTCACTTGCACTGCTGTGGCTCCAACATTCACACTACAGCAGGGGACAGCAGGGGCAGGCCTGGAGGCCTCTAAGGCCATATGTGGGCTGAGCAGCGTGGGTGTGACGGAGGAACAGTGTGGACACCTGGGATGGAAGCCCCACGGGGAAAGGTCCGAGTAACACACCACTGCAGAAGGCTGGCAAATCCACACTCCAGATGCGCGCCCCCAGGTGTGTACCAAAGCCCTCCAGGAAAGCAGAGCGGACCCCTGGGCTGCCGGCACCCAAGCCCGCCCAGTGTCTGCCGGCTGGGCCAGGTGCTGAGGCCCCCGCTGGACCTCAGGGGGGACATGGGAAGGACACACGCTTGGTTCCCAGGGGTGGGGCAGAGCCCCGAGGGGACGGTCCTGGCCCAGCACAGGGGACAGGGCACCAGGGCAGGCTGGCCGAGTACACCTGCTGCATGAGCGAGGCAGAGGAAGGGGCACAGGTGCTGCTGGGTGATGTCCCTGCCTGCTGTGAGCTGCTGCCAATCATCAAGCCTGCAAGTGAGAGGCCCACTCTGCCTGCCTGGCCCCTCGGCCGTCTCTGGACTGCAGCTTCTCCTCAGGGACTGGCTGCTTCCTGATCCACATCCAAGAGGACAGCGCTTCCTGCGGCTGCCTCGCCTGTGGCCTGGGGACAGTCAAGCTGTGTCCACTGATACTCTACGGTCACTCTCCACTAGGGCTAAACTGGGGGAGAAGAGATGGGACAAGTGACTAAAGGATGGTACAGGATGCTGAGGAGGTCGGGGGTCACCAGGCAACAGGACACAGGGCAGGCAGGGGCCTGGGCTGGACCTCCACCTGAGCAGAGGCGGCAATGCGGGCAGGAGGCTCCTGAAATCAGGGTGGGCACAGTGTGCCCTGAACACTGAACTGAAAACCCTATGAACAGCAGAGAAGCACCGACAACAGGGTTTCCCCTGTTGTATGTAGGGTCGCTATGAGTCGGATACCGACTTGACGGCACCTAACGACAACAAGAAGGAAGACTCCAGGGAGCTCTCTGCCACCTGAGGACAGAACTGAGGGTGCCATGGGCTACTAGGGGGTGGGCTCACCAGAGCTGCCCCTGCTGGAATCCTGATCTGATTTCCAGCCTCTGGATCACAGCAGATAAACTGCTGTTGTTATACCACACTGTCCATGGTACTTTTTGACAGTAGATGAGCTGAGACAAATATCACACGAACGTTGGAGAACGGCTCCCAGTCCTGCACAAGTCAGTGGGAGCCCACTGTGGTCTGATATACCGGGTGACGTTCATATCCCAAATTGTTTCTTTCTGAGAAGACATCCCTGTCACAGCCATGAGGGCCCCGTGTGTCTGTGGATGTCACAGCACCGTGACTGGCCAAGGCCCACACTGAGTGGCCACAGTTCCGCTCTGCTCCCCCTTGGACGTGGACCCTCCACCCTCCAAGGTGGGCCCTGGCGCTGACTCCTGCAGAGCCCTGGCAGCACCTGCCCACAGCGGCAGTGCCCTGGAGATGAACCTTGGAAAGTGCCTGTATGGCCGCGGCCCGGCCTAGCTGTGTGTGAGCTGGAACCCCCCACGCGTCGCCGCCCGGCTTTGCTCTCTGCCCTCCCTGGCTCAGGTGCAGCTTCTCTCCCTGCTCACGGCTCTTGTGCAGGTCCACCTGCTCTTGTCCTTGTCCACCATGGCCCCTGAAGTTCCCGAGCCCAGGGCTTCTGCACTTGGTTTAGGGTCCTCACCCCTTTCTCCCTAGGTCAGAGGTCTGCTGCTCTTGGCTCTAAAGCAGGTTCCTGCTCTCTGCAAGTCACCTGGGTCGTGGGGTCCTCCTAGAGGGAGGCCCTACTTCCTCTCTCTTGTGGAGTCTGCTGCAGGGATGCTCTGGCTGGAGCGCCTCTGCCCTCCTGCGCACAGATTCTGCTTTATCACTCGGGTCTTCATTGTGCCCAGAAACACAGCCACCAACTCCCTGACCCTTCTGCCTTTTGCCAGTCTCAGCGGTAGTCCTGTTATAAACAATTCCCATCTGGTGGGGGCCTGTCCCACAGCCTGACCCCTCCCTTGTACCCACCAGTGCTTCCAGCAATGTTGCTACTCTGAGTTCCCCACCTTCAGGGGGCCATCAGAACCAGGGCCTCTGGCCACACCCACAGCACATCATTCCCAGCCCCTGTGGACATCGCAGGGCCTTGCCATGCCTCCCACTGCCTCACAGCCTTGTCTACCAGGTGCTCTAGCAGAGCTGGCTTCACGCCTCAAGGCTTGGCCACATGTCTAGGGCCACAGATTCCCAACAGCCACAGAACACGGCACAGACACCGTGGATCATTCCCTGCCTCCACCAAGGACACGTTTCCATGAGGTCCCCTGCAGGAGGAGAGGGTCCTGCTGGTGCAGGTGGTTCCACATGGCACGGCTCTGTGCAGCGCTGGCAGTCTGCCATCAAGGCCACAGGCCCATTCAGGCGGCCCCTTGATGACCCAACCACCTATTCTACAGGTCAAGGGCACCAGGCACAGCCCACAGGCCAGGACGGTTATGTTCTCAAAGAGGCAGAAACACAGGAACGTGGCCAACACTATCTCGAGCCAGAGTAACTTCCTAGTGTGTGGCCATCCATGGGAGAAAGGACGTGCCACCAAGCCTGTCTCTACAGCCCTCCCTGCGCCTTCAACCTGGCTGTGTCCCTGTGGGCCCCTCAGCAATGTGGCACCCCTTCTGTCTTTGAGGAAAGTGGGCTGTGAGAGGCTCCTATCAGAACCATCCCTCCCCAGCCTGCCCCACCCACCCAGACGCCCTAAGGAGCCTGGCCACTGAGCTGTTTGTCTCTCTGACCCACGATGTCAGGACACAAGGGATCTACATGGCCGAGAGACAAAAGTACAGCTTGTCAACAGATGAGACACGGCATGACTTCCAATAAGCAAAAATTACTGCTCTTGCCGAAAACATCACATCCTGAATTCATTTCTGAAGAAGGAAAACTGAGGAAAAGGGAAGAAAAACCCACATCTGCCAGTGCCCCAGGCTCAGGTGGGTCCCACGCAGGTGGTGGCAAGGAAGGCAGGTGCTCTGCTCACCCGTGATCAGCCCCAGCCCCAGCTCCACCCCTTGACACTAAGTTCCCAGCCGAACAGCTGGACTCTCCACTCTGGACTGCATCCCCCGGGGCTCAGGTGGGGTACTCCTCATGCCCTTCACCACTGCGAGTGCCTCTCCCCTTAGAGAGCGGGGGTGTGCTGACACTGGGAGCTGACTAGGTCTCTCAGCCACACGGGCCCCCTCACCCGTCCACCCACCCCGTAGCTAGGGAAGATGCCTGCCGTGGTGCTGGGCACCCCGTGCAGCTGCAACGTCCAGAATGGTTTCCTCACAGACACCAGGACAGCCAGTCATGCAGCTGAGGCCTCCACAGCCTCACTCCACCACCAGCAGCCTCTCAGAGGAGGCTGAGGGGCTGTCAGCCTCCACCCTGCCTCAGGGTCACCTCACCCCTCCTAGGGTGCACCCTCTCCTCCCCTGAAACTCCCTGAGACCCCATCCCACTGCCCCCTGTCCTGCTCCTTGGGCCCACATGGAGCCCAATGCCCTCTTCCAGTGCTCCACTGGTGTCACCCCTGGGCAGCAGCTCCACAGCACTACAGAGTCACACGCCAAGGAGAGGCCACAGGGGTCAAGGTCAGATGCTCTGGCCGCTTCCCCTGAAACCTCTACCCCCAGGTGCTATGTCTTAGTGTCCCGTCTACACTGGACAAGATGCCCACCATCCCCGACAGGGGCCTCAACACACATTGCTGGGGAGCTGCCCACTCTGGTTTCCTATGCTGTAGGTGAGGGGCAAACAGCTGACATGAGGGGGGCTCTGGGCAGAGTGGCGGGGGGTCCAGTGAGGGCTTCTGCAGGTGAAGGACCCCTGCCCCGACTCATCGCCTTCTCTTGAGCACCAGGCTGGGAGGTCGTACGGATAATGGCTTCCCCCAAACCACAGGGGCTGGAGGAGCATCTGGGAAGCGGCCCCCGCTTCAGGGTGGACCACAACCTACAACAGGGGCATCTGCTTGAGCTGCACACCAGCAGCCCCGGAAGGAGGCCAGCCCCTTGGTCTCTGTGACCAACCCAGGGAGCCTGGAAGACACAAAGGGCTGCTGGAGACAAGTGGACACGCCACCTGCCCACCTTGGGGACAGCATGGCTGTCAGACCCACTGCATGTCTGAGGGGATCTACTTTGGGTTTTTTTGGTGGTGGTTACTTCCACATAGGGTCTTAACTATGCAGCCCAGGCTGACCTTGAACTCACAATCCTCCTGCTTCAGCCTCTGGCAGGTGACACTATGTCTAACAAAGTGTTCAGATTTTACATCCATCTATCTATCTCTATCTGTCTATCTACCTACCTACCTACCTATCATCCATCGATAAATGAAAAGGCAGTGCCCCCTCCCCAGAAGCTCTGAGGTAACATACTTTTAGTGACAAAGAACACGGTAAATTTGTATGTGGTGACTGGAAGCCAGGCCCTCACTGGAGCTGTGTTCCACTCAGAGCAGCCTCTGTGAGGTGAGTGGTGAGTACAATTATGTCCCACTGCAGAAAGATGAGGTGCAGCAGGGTTGATGGGCTCCTCTGCAGCAGTGGCTCTTCAGCAAGGGTGAAGAGAGGACAACCAGGGACGATAAAACCAACTCCCCCAGAGCTGTGCTAGAGAGCCTCGAAAGGCGGCCTGGGGTCTGGTGCAAGGGTGCAGCCCCAAAGGGACTTGAGTATATATGGCAATCCACAGCGCAGACCTTTACCCAGCTCTGGGCCTGCTTCCCCTGAGCTCACTACCCACAGGCCTCTGGCCCCACTCCCAGCCACTGTCCATGTCCCCTCCCTATGTGGCTGCATGAAGGGAGCTGTGTGCCTTGGTCATGGCAGGGTGAGGGCAAGGGGTCGGCCTCAGCTCCTATCTTCACTTCCTGCCTAGGGCTGGTCACACGGGTAAAGAAGCCTGGGCAGCGGGTTCCCCTGAGCCCACAGACTGAGGAACTGCTGCAGACCTGCCAAGAGTCCCCACCAAGGGCAGCCCCAATCTCCATCTGGCCATGGCATCCCAGGCAACCAGGTACCAGGAGTCCCCAGAATGGGCGCCTGGCAGAGGCAGCAGAGCCCATAGCTCTGAGTGCCCTGAGAAAGCCTGTGGCCCGTGGCCTCCTCTTCCACCCTAGGCCTACAAGTCTGTCTGCCCAGCTGAGGAAGGATATGTCCTCACAGCCCCTACCTCATCACCCTGGAGAAGCCCTAGGAACATAAAACCCCAGACGTCTTTGTGTGTCACACCAAAGAAAAAAAAGATGCAGTTTGGGGAATGACCCAGGGGCCAGGGCAGGACAAGCAAAGGAAGCTAAGCCCCAGACCTGGGCCCCTCTCACTGGCAAGGCCGGGGTCACTGGACTACAGGAGCAGAGCGGATTTAGGAACCATCAAGGAAGAGCTGGTCACCTCCCTGCCCAGTGGATTAGCACAGTAGGCACAAGTAGAAACAGGAAACAGAGTCCATGTCCACAGGCACTAGGTGGGAGAAACTCCTCAGAGCTTGGTCTTGGGCAGGGCCCACCAGGCAACACCATAACTAGCACAGAGGGCCATGTCTCTGCGTAAAGCTGAGCAAAAGACCGAGGACAAATGGAACACAGAGCCCCACTGCACACACACGCCATGTACACGGTCCCAGGACTCAGCCCTAGGCAGAGCCGCAGATAGAGCTCATGCTTCTCATTTTATAGGGCTTTCCAGCCACAGGCCAGTGGGAGCCCACTGCCCACTAGAGTGGTGCCTCTGTAACGCAGGTCCAAAGTCACTCTGCAGAGCCTGTAGCTGTGCCCAGCCATGGCCCCTACTGATGGGCTGAAGGCCCGGGGAAATTTGGGGAGAAAACTCAGACAGAAGACTGACACCTGAGTCACGCAAAGGGTCCTCTGCACCCTTGAGGTTGGGGTGGGGAACAAGCTCTGAGCTGACGGTGCACCACGGCCTGTGGTGACGGCGGGTGTCTGGACTGCCCAAGCACGCGGACGGACCTGCACGAGCACAAATCTGCTCTGTGGCATGAACCTCGCTATGTGCTTGCCAAGGTCGCCTTGGGCCCTGGGGACACAACCTACCACATCCCCCTCAAGGGTGGCTGTCACTGATGGGCTGACGCCTGTAGAGGTGACAGGGGTGGATGCTTCTTTCCAGAGTAGGGGATCAGGAAGCCCTGCACTCATCTGAGGGCCGAGGGGCCAAGTGCACAGGGCTGCCCTTGGAAGCCAGTGGACACTGAGCAGAGACCTAGGTCTCCCACCCCAGTGGCTCTGAGGAGCCCCTCAACCCCCACCCGCCTGCTCCTTCCTGCTCAGCCCCTGGATCTATCTTTAAGTTCTGGTTTGGAGCCATCTCTATGCCCGGTACTATCACTCCAAGCTCAGCGCCAGTGATTCCTGTAAGATGCTCTGGGCACAGTGGACATGGCAGTGTGGGGAATGACAACGGCTGGGCCGAGGTGTACCTTGCCCGTGTACGGCCTCTCAGGTTCAGCACACTAAATCTATTTGTGTGTGACCTGAGGCACCCAGTCACACAGGCCCATGTGATGGGATGGTAGCCACTGCTGACCTTGTTTGTCCGCACATACTCTCCTGTCTGTCTCCTCTTTTTGTGGGCTTGCCTAGGGCATGCCTTGACTTGCCTGAGGCATACCCAAGCTTTACTGGGCGATCTAATTCAACAAGCACACTGAATGGCACTCGCTACATAGCACAATTCTGACGCATTACCTTCTTACTTTCGCATTACGCTGATTGCTATATAAGCTGAGCCTCTCCTTAGAATAAAAGGATCTGACTCTCCGAAGCTGTCCCCGGCTTGTGTCCTTGAGAGCCTCTGTGCTGTACCCTCTTTGGCTGTCACCCCCCACTCCAGTGGAGGCCCCACATAGCAGTCCCACTGTCCTGGTTCCTGCAGTAGCGCCCAGGTTATTACCCTGTCCCATGGGTTTCAGAAGAGCTGCCCTGCAGTGCTGGGAAGGGTAAAGAGCCAGAGGCTAGGAAAAAGGCCCAGCCCCTGCCAGTGGCTCCTGCCAGCAGCAGCCATGACTACACAACGCCCCACCCCGCCGCCAGATCCTAACCTCTTGTGGGCACAGTGAGTAAAACACCCAATGCCTGGCAGCCCCAGAACCTTAATGAAAGTGAAGAAAATGAGTCTTAAAGATGTCAGTTCTCAGTAACTTCCAAGTGCGTCTGCACCCAGGGACAGGTGAGGGACAGGTGAGGGTGTACAAGGCCAGCTCCCCTCCCCGCTGTGCACACACAACAGAAGGGGTGGGTACAGCTCCTGCCAAAGAGAAAGCCTGAGCCCCTGACCAACGCTCTGCCTGTCTCTCTCCACCCCTCAAGAGTGCACTTACCCAGGGGTGACGGCAGGTGGGATGACCAGGATGGCCAGCAGCCGGGCCTGGTGCAGTGCCTCGGCCATGTGGGTTAGCATGTGGATGAGGCCCCTGCAAGAACCAAAAGGCAAGGTCAGTCCAGACCCCTGCAGGGCTGCCTAGTACCTACTCCCGCATGGACGTGCAGATGGGCCTACCCTGAGGCCCTGCTGCAAGGCAGGCCACAGACCTTGCCATGGGGCTTCCCACCCAACACTTGGTGTGGTGCTATCAAGGGGCTAGGGAAGAGGTGGCCATCCACTCCAACTGGCCCTGCCCTTCCTCACACTCAGGGTCCCCTAAAGCAGGGGTGTGCATCCCAGTGGGTGCTGAGAAGGGCCCAAGACAGAGACAAACCAGAGACAAGTCTTCATGCCCCCACCCCAAAGTGGGACCACACACTAACCCAAGGCTATCCCAGTCACCCTCAGGCTGTGAAATGCCACAGACACTTTGAGGGCCACATCAAGTGGGGGCTTCAGGAAGGAAGGAGGGGGCAGGGCACTCAAGTGGGCACCGGGCATTGAAGGGCCACCAGATAGGAAAGACCAGAATGGAAATGGGGAAGGCAGCTGGTGGTATGCTCAAAGACAGACACCAGCAACTCCTGCCGCGTGAACAGGCAGTACCTGTCAGGACCTCCAAGCCCACCCTGGGCCCTTTGACCAGCAGGGACAGCAGGTGGATGGCCATCGTGTGCCCAGCACCAGCTGCTGTCCTAACCCTCTGTCCTCCAGACGGCCATCTTAGAGCAGCCTGGAGGTGCAGCTGCTGCAAGGCCACTCCTGTCGTGCTGTGCCCACTCCAGGGGCCCCGCTGTGGCTGTGTGCGGCAGGTCCCTTAAGTGGCCCTATCCAGAGAGGGGATGGCAGGCCCCACCCTCGCAGGGCTGCAGCTGGGGTCCCACTGGCCACAAGCCCTGCTCCAATGCACTCTGTAGCGCGTGGGTGAGGCCCAGGTCCTCCTGGAGGCTGACTGCTGTGCAGCAGTGGTTTCTACATTTCTAATTGGTGCAAACCGGCCATCACTTTCCAAGCTGAGTGCCAGTGGCTCTGCCGTGAGAACTTGGGCCCCAAGGGATCCAAGGCCCAGCTATCCTCCCTGCCTCGGCCTGGCATTCACTTTGCAGGTAGCAATACAAGCACAGGCTACACATGGAGCAGAGCCTTGGGGGCAGCCTGGCCTCTCACTGTCTAGACCTCTCTTGGTGTGCCACTGTCAGGTGGTGCGCAGGGAGGATGTTGCCTGTGACCCTGAAACGCCAGCAGCCCAGGAGCTCAGGAGGACGGTCTCACCCAGCAAAGGGCCTCCTGTCTGGCCCCCATGCCCGTGGGCGCACTGCTGCCCGCAGGTGCCCAGAGGACAACAGGATGGCCTTTCCTCAGGACGTACCAGAGCTGAAGGCCAAAAGGTGCCCCCGGCCGTACTGTGAGGGGCCAGGGAACCTGCACATCTACCCTCAAGCAGGTAGACCCACTGCATGGCCCTAAGCCGGCCTTCAGAGGACAGGTGTGAGCCCACCCCTTGGCTAGTGGCCCTGCTGGCTCCTAAAGGCACGTACTCTGGCCACTCTAGACATGAGCATGACTACAAGGGGCAGCCTCAGAGTGCCAGCTTTGGGCCTGGTACACTGGGGATGGGCCCCAGTCAGGAGCAGAGCAAACAGGCACCTGCTTGGCAGCCAATCATCCGCCTTGAAGAGGGCCTGGCCTCTCCCAGGGACAAGCTGTGGGGTTAGCTGAGACTCTGACATCTTCCAAAACCTGCTGCTACCTCCAGAGGCCATCACACTACCCTCACTGTTGTCTTCCACATTTTAGGGAGGAACTACCATAGGTCCAATGCTGTCTGTTGGGGTGAGACCTCGGGCCCACCTTTGCGAACAGAATTGGAGTTTCTGACCAGGGCTGGCTAAGGCCAGAGGCTGCTGCCCACACCACCACCTGCTCCAGAGGTTCCAACACTTGGGACTTTGTGGGGAGGACTAGGGGAGACACAGGAGCCCAGGCAAGGCCTGCTCTCACAGGGACCTGAGATCAGCAAGTCCCCCAGGGCTGCCTACATACCCCTTCCTGCCATGACTAGTGGACTCTGCCCAGGACAGCCATCTTGGCCCAACAGCACTCTGAAAAGAAGTCCCCAGGACTGGGGTAGATGACTACCAGATACCTCCTTATCCCCTGGGAGATGTGGGCAACAGAGGCTGACTCTGAGCCCACGTATCATGGAGGCCCTGGGCCATCAGCCCCACCACTCTCAGCCAAGGGCAAGGACACATGCCTGCCCAAGGTTGGCAGCTATGGCCTTGCCTGGTTGAGCTGGCGCTTGAAGTCCAGGACAGATGCCCACGAGGGTGACTGACAGGGTAGCAAGAGGCCACTAGGGTGGCAGCTTCCTCAAAGGTTCCTGTTGTGTCTTGCCACGTGGAGGCTCATTGTGGGAGGCAGCTCCACGCCAGCGAGGTGACCAAAGGAACTGCCAGATCCGCTGGCCTTTGCTGCTTAGGAGCCTGGCAGCTACCCTTGCTATGGCCCTTTACTGTCCTGACATAAAGGGGCCTCCTATCTCCACTGCCCCTGCTGCAGCCTCTTACTTAGCCAGGCTCTGTGACTTCCCCCAGCCCTCCCACCCTGGTACTAATGAGCCGTCGGGAGCCCAGACCCAATGAGGCCACATCTCACTGCCTACTTGTTGTTGTTAGGTGCTGTCGAGTCGGTATCCAACTCATAGCGACCCTTATAGGGTTTTCAATGGCTGTTTCGGGGTTGCCTTGGGAGTGGATTGCCAGGTCCTTCTCCCATTTTTGCGGTGCTGGGAATTGAACTCGAGACCTCAGAGACTGCAGAGCAGTGCTCTATCAACTGAGCTAAATCCTAGCCTACTGCCTACTTAATGCACTGAAATGGGAAGGAATCACAGCAAATCTCTGGGTAATACATCTGTAGGCCCAGGATCAGGAGAAAGGGTGGCAGGCAGCAGAGTCTGTGTCCTGCCCAGACGGACCCCTCCCTCAGAGGATGTCTGAGGGTCAGCTTCGGTGGGGTCTGGGGATGGCTCACAGCTAAAAGCTTTGAGGTACCTGATCTTCATGGCAGACCCAGGGGGCCAATGCGGGCTGTGCAGACAGAAGGCTCCTCATAGGCTTGGGGAATACTCTGACCCCACTGTGGTGTGCTCCTCCCTCCTCCCTCCAGCTGGGGTCTCTCACCAAGGGTGAGGCCCTGGGCACACATGGCTCCAGGCACGCCTTCCGTTAGCCCTCAGGAGGGAGTCCTATGTCACCTTCACCCCCACCCCCACAAAGCCCTGCCTCAACCACGTCCTCCCTTACAGGCCACAGGAAGGTCGTGTGGAGATGCTGCCTCCAAGTGGGCAGAGCTGAGACCTGCAGTCTTCCCCAGTCTTCCCGCCTGCAACAGTGGCAGCTCAGCAAGTGATGGGGACACCAGGGAAGCCCACGGCCCCCTCTGGAGCAGGCATAGACGTGACAGCTTCCGCTGGGTCAGAGCTGGGCCTTAAAGCACACACTCCTTAGGCAGGAAAGGGAAAGGGAACTGATTACGGAAACTGCACCTTGCTCAGAAGGCTGCCAGGCTGGACATCTGGCTGCGGGCCTTGACTACCTGGGCACCAGTAGTGGACTGCCCCAGCCCCATCCACAGCAGGTGAACGTTCCTTCTGCCGTCCTCTGTAGGGGAGAACTCCCACTTAGGCAGAGACAGGGAAGGTGGCTGCCTCAGGAGAATCAGCTGGCCACCTGAGCTAAGGCCCGAGGAGGGGCCGTCCTTCAGGCTGTGGTTGGCACTGAACTAAGCTGGACCAGGGGAGCTGCAAACACTTCTCACGACTCTTTCCTACAGGGTGAATCCACGAGCTTTGGGTGTGTTGGTTGGCACTGCAGGAGCAAGGAGACGCGAGGGCACTGTGTGGCCTCCTCTCCATGCACTGCCGCAGAGCTTGTGGGCCTCGACAGCTCCTCACTGGAGGATGCTGGGACCACTGCACCTCAAGTCCCGGCTATCACTGGCCTCTTCCTGACATGCCAGGAAGGCTCCTTCCCGCTCTGGAGCCTTGTGTCCAAGCCAGACCTCTGTCATAAGGACTCAGTGCCCTTCCTGTGCTGAGTCTTCATGGGTGAGACTCCCTTGTCCTCCCTACCACCATGAAGAGCCTCTGGCCAGCAAAGCGAAGTGGCTGGGACAGGCCATCTGCACCATGACCACTCCTGGCCTCTCTGATTGGTCTCCGCTGTTTATGGGATCTCACTCTGCCCTTGGCGCAGAGCCTGTGGGAGGAAAGCCTGCCCAGACAGGCACCCTCTCCCCTTGGCCCTCCCTCCTGCTCTTCCAAACACCTGGAAGAGCACCAAGCAACCATGGCTGCCCCTACTCACACGTGCTTCTGGCTCAGCAGCTGGCTCCACACCTCCACCACAAAGCCATCGAAATGCTGGTTCTGAAAGGAATGAGAGCCGGTGAGGAGACGTGGGGACTCGCAAGGGACGGGCGGGAAGACAGCCAGGACATGCTGCCTCTGCCCACCTGTCGAGGCCACAGACCAGTCACTCGTGAGGCCAGACCCAAGCCTGCACTACACACTTGTCAGCCCTCTGAAGGGGACAGCGGGAGGCCATGCTGCACATCCATCAGCCCCTCTGAAGGGGAAGGGGCGCGCGTGTGTGTGCACTGCACACCCCTTAGCCCTCGGAAGGGGACAGTGGGGCCCCCACAGGAGCCAGGAGCAGAGGAGGCCGAGTGCTCATGCATTCCGCCGGCTCATGCTCCTCTGCCTCCACAGCCCAGGCACGCTGGTGGTCAGCAGGAATGGGCTCCTTCCAAGGAGGGCAGCACGGCTTTGGCCTAGGAGACAAAAAGTCTCCCACCGCTGGAACCCCCAGAAGACCCCTGTGGGCAGGAGGTAGTGTATTGGCCTGAGAAGAGTGGATGTCTGTCCTTCCTGAAGACATGGGCTGCATTAGGAGGGGCCCAGGGGAAAGCCAGGCAAGGGGAGCCACGTGGAGGCCCAGCAGGAGCCCTGAAGTGGGTGGTGGGGAGGGCAGGGGAGCTGGGGCCTGCCTGGGGGGCCTGGTGGCCTGGGCTGTGACCTGGCCTGGGCTTGGAGGCCCTGAGGAGCCACGGGCTCACCTTGGCCACCTGGACCATAGTCTTGCTGAGCTCTTCTATCTCGTCCTCGCTGTCTAGGACGCTACGGAAATCGTCGTAAGTCCAGTCCTCAAACAGAAGCCGAGGCACTGCGGGGACACGCAAAGGCTGACACCGGGAACGCTGAAGTACTCTCCTCTGCTTGCTGCCCTGCGAAAGGTGTCCCCTCCGCCCCCAGAGCAGAGCCCGACAGAGTGACAGGCAGGGAGGCGGCCCACGCAGCCACAGGCCACACAGACGTCCTGCAGCCTGGCCCGGAGGCACATCAGGGAAGGAGCCAGGTGGCGCTGACGGCTCTCTTCCACAGGCCAGCTCCCCAGCCCACCTTCCCACAGGGTGCCGGGGAGCCAGCCTGTCGTCTGCCTGCGGCCGTCGCCAGCCTCATCTACCGCGGCTGCCGGCCCCCAGGGCATCTCTGGCCTGCTGAGACTGCTGAGCCCCACTGCTCTGGCCTGGCCCTGCCGCTGCTCCTGAGCCTCCCGTAGTCCCCCTCAGCCTGAGCCCACAGGCTCTGCTGCCCCAGGCTCCTGCTGCTCAGTGGGACATGTGGCCCAATCCACCACTGGGACCTACAGGGGCACAGGTGGAGCAGGGGCAGTGTCACCGTAGGCCTAGCCTTGGGCCTGGCCCGAGAGGACCCGGTAACACTCACCAGACAGGTGAAAGAAGGAAAAATGGGAAGTATGCAAGGAGGTATGCAAGTCTTGGCCAAGGAGGTATGGCCTTGGGGGTCCACAGCCCAGGTGGATGGAGAGCCCAAGACTTGGGCTGGGCCACTGACCATGAAAGCTAGCTGGGGCCAGACTTGGCTCCGAGCAGCCAGGGAAGTGAGCCCAGCACAGCACAGCCTGGACTAGCCTGGACTAGCAGGAACACGTGGGGCCCAGGGCGCTGTCCACCCCTGGGGAGGCTGTGCCATCTGTGCTCGGAGGCTTGGGCTGCTCTCTTGACCATCCCCACACCTGCTGGACTCACCCACACGCAGGCCCTTGGCGCTCTTCCTGATGGCTCGCATCCATCCTGTGAGGTGTGGACAGACAAACAGTGCAGGGGCACGCGGCCAGGTGGAAGATCCAGGAGGAAAACACAGCAGCCGCGTAAGAGGCAAGGGGAGAGGAGGCCAAGTACGAGAACCTGCCCCACCCCCAGCCCAGGGGCAACCCTGCAGGGCCCTTCTCTCTTCCCCCGCCCCTTCCTCCTGGCCCCAGCCCTCTCCTCCGGTCTCCAGTCGCCTCTTCCTGACCCTGCAGAGTGACTCCGAGCTTATTCTCCCTGCACAGGGATGGCTCTGAGCCAGAAGGACAGGTGGCTGCATCCCAGGCTGCCTCCCCAAAAGCCTAGGGAACGTCAGGCAGTTTCTCTGAGTTGAGGACTGGCCAGCACCTCCCAGGCACTCTCTGACAGGCAGTTTACCACCCCACATCCTCACAGCATCAGGGAAAACCCTTCCTGGTCTCAGAACTCCAAAACCATCTAACTCTTCCGCTGCTACTTCTGTCGGACCCTGATGAGGCACACCCGCATGATCCCAGGTCAGTTCTGACAGGATGTGCCACAGTGGAGTGTCCTGCCCAAGACTCCCTTCCTCCCTGGACAGCAAGCGAAGACTGCTGAGGGAGGGGGAACCAATGGCCCATGCCCTTCACTCCCCAGAGGCCACACAAGTCATTCTGGAGCCCGCCTTGTACCTGCCCACATGCAGCTTGGATGGGCAAGGGAAGGCCCACCCCACAGCCTCTGGACCCTTGAGTTTGAAACCAAAGGGAAGGGAGAAATTCCCAGCACCCTTCACTCTGCTATCACCAGGACGGCATTTCTCCCACTGTAGCCACTCGGGCACTGACTGGCCTTGCAACAGTGACCACCTCGGGGACCACCTCCACCCACCCTGCCACGCCCCACTCACCTTCCCACCCTCCACACCATGCTGCTCTGTGGGCCTTCACTCTGGGCTCAGCCTTGCAGTGTGAGGGAACAGGCCGTGTGTTCCACCGCACTGCGACCCACGCCCACACTTACACACCCACAGCCACGCACACAACACCTGCACTCAAGAGTCACAGGACACATAGTCTCACGTTGTCACACACGTGCACGCTCACACACATACGTGCACACCCGCACACTCTTCTCAGCCCTTGGTACAAGCACAGACAAGGAGTAAACGGGAGAACCTTGGTCCACGTCGTGGAGGCCTGTGACCTCAAACATCTCGCGGCCGCGTCTCTTCAGCTGCAGCCAGACTGGTGAGATCTGCGTAAACTTGCTCCCGAAGACCTTGGCGATGTCGTAGCCATGGCTGTTCCACTGGCGGAGGAAGGAGACGGCAGAATGAGAACAGGTAAGCGTACAACTGTCTGGCCGCGGTGCTGTCGCCCTGCTTGATCTGGACATGCCCAGGGCCAGCTGCTGGCCCGGACAACACTCAGTCTGGGCTGCCCTCCTCCCACTCTGCAGGGCTGCTGGGACGGCGGCCCATGGTCTGGGACCCTGGCTGATGTCCCTTTCCCCAGGGGTGACTACTGCTCTCTAGTCCCCCAGCCCAGGCTAGTGCGCCCACGCTCTGCAGGCTGGCGGCTGCAGCCAGACTGCCCCAGGCTCCATCTCTAGATTTAGGAGGCACCCACAGGGGTCGCAAGGCAGCCACGAGGAGCAAGCCCCTGGGAAATCCCCGGTGCCCTTCACTGTGTCACCTCCAGGATGGCACGTACCCCACGGTAGCAGCGCAGGGAGATCAGAACACAGGCCAGGAGGGGGCCAGTGGCGGGAAGCTGGGAGTCACCTGTCTGAACCTCAGGCCCTCCCTGCGTACCACAGCGCCTGACTTACTGGAGTCACGTAGCCTAGGACATCTCCAGCAAAGTTCCTCTCCCGGGCTCTTGCTGAGCAGTAGCTGCGGTGCTCGAGAACCACGTCCTCAGCTTTGAGGTCTGTTACCACCAGGCCACGATCCTGGACGGGTTTATCTGAAAACTGGGTCTGAAACAAAAGGAAGAGAAGAAAGCCATCCGTCATCGGTCCTCAGCATGAAACGTGGAATTCTAAGGGGCAGTGGCAGCAGCGAGCCTGATTTGTTCAACCTCAGACTATGTCTCTGGATCAGTGCGGCACTAACTGATCTGGAAATCTTGCAGGTAGAGGATCGAGGCCAAAGTGGGTGACTTAATTCAGAAGAGCTCTAGCTATCAGTGAGCAGACGGTGGCAGCTGTCAGGGGCCACTCCCACCCCTGCTCTGGGCTAGACAGCAGGCAGGGAGCTATGGCTAGGAATAGCCAATGTCCACTCAGGCCACCTGGTACCTCAAGGCCACACACACTGAGAACGTGCCAGCCACACATTACCCAACATTCAGTCTGGGCTGCCCTCAAGAGTCACAGGACGCATAGTCTCACATCCTCACACGCATGCGCGTTCATACTCACACAGATACATGCACACTCGCACACTCTTCTTGGCCCTCAGGGCAAGTGCAGGCAAGGAGTAAGTGGGAGAACCTTGGTCCCCCTCAGCTGTAACCCCCAGTGTGGGTCCTCTCGCATACTGTGACTATGCCTCCTCTACCCCATCTCTGCTCCTGCAAGTCCTCCACTAGGTTCTTGACTTGCCCTTTCTGTGCACACCCTGGGGCCCAGCTCAGCCACTCCAATACCACTCACTCCTTGGCTTTGCCTCAGGTGGTCTCATGAGAGTCAGAGACGCCCACCCACTGGGTCATTCGAATGGGCCCATGACAGCAGCATGGGGACTGCTGGCATGGAGGGGTGGGTTGGATGGGGACCCACCCTTTAGTTTACAATCCCCAGGACAATTCCAGAAGGGCAAACACAGCTCGAGCCTGTGACTCCGAGAGGATGCAACAACTGTGGGACAAGGGAGCAGGAAGTAAAGCAGGAAGCAGGAGGAAGATGGAGGCTGTCACAGGCGATGGCCGTGAGCGGGAAGGTCAGGACAGTAAAGGACAAGCCCGCCCCACCCCCAGAACCTGGCTCCAGAGGCTGTTCACTCAGTCCTTGCCTGGCCGCAGACCCAGAGACACACAGGCTGCTGGCTGGCTGTCCAGCCACTCACTCACCACCGGCTGCGTGAGGAGCCGAGCCCTCCAGTGTCCTGAGTCACAGAGGCCCCAGCCAGGTACGGGGAGACGCATGGAATGGGGAAGCCCTCAGCCGCTGTGGCCACCTCGAGACCCCAGGCAACCCCTACCTTTTCCAGCAGTGTCTTTGAGGCAGCCTTTTTGGCATCTGACTTTGACAGGGTACTGTGAACAGAGCCACAAGCCAGAGCAAGCCAGAGGACATGGAGGAGCATCCACATGGTGGGCATGTCACAGTGGGGTCCAATCTCTAGGTCCAGGGGGCTGCAGAGAGAGCAAAGCACATGGAAATGACCAGCTTGGAGATACAGTGGGGGCCAGCCATCCCCTCTGTTAATGGGAACACTTGTCCTACAAGGCCTGGGTCCTCAGGGTACTGGGCTGGGCCTTGGTCTCCAGGACAAAGCCCTAGCTTGGACTAGCCCCAGTCACTGAAGTCAAATCTCCAGCACTTCTGGGCTCCCCTATCTTGGCCACAAGTTCCTCTCTGACACCCACACAGGAGTTTTGTCACCACTGGCCAGGAAGCCCTCCCCAACTGCCCAAGGCCGCCCTGACTACAGCCCGCCATCTAGGAAAATGTTGGTTCCCACATCCCCCCTCAAACCCAAAGAGATCTCAGTCACAGCAGGGCCACAGTATAAAATAACAGAGCCACAGAAGGTACTAAAACACACGGACATTTCTTTATGTAACCTCAGCACAAAGAAGGCTTTTCCAACCGCATTAACAGTGAGAGATTATGAAGCCAAATGTGACTAAAGCTTACTACATAAGACGGTAACACTTCCCAAGCTGGGCACTGTGATGTACACCTAGAGTCCCAGCTGCTGGTGGGGGTGGTAAGGCGGGAGGATGGCTTGGGCTTAGGAGTTTGAAGCCAGGCTAGGCAACATAGCAATAGCCTCTCGTAAAATGAAAACTTAAAAAAGTGAAACTTCAATTTAGGCAACAGAAAAGGAAACTTAAAGACAAGTAAGTCAGAAAAATGTATCTGGACCATACTTGACATTTATATCCATAACCTATTCATAATAGGCAAATAACTCTCATAAACCAAAAATAAAAGACACTCCGGTAAAAAATGTCTCACTACATGAATAAGAAAAGGGACAAGAAGAATACAATGCAGACAGAGTCCCAGGAAGGAGCAGCTCAGCTTCACCAGTGATCAAAGAGAGAAACACTGAAATACGACAGTCTCCACTCAGAACATGAAGGATTATAGAGAACGCTTTTATGAAGGTGTGGAAAACAACCCTTTGGAGCTACGAGTGGGAATGCAAGCTGTGAAAGGCCTTTCAGATGACAATCACCATGAACACTGCTGCTCACCACATACTTCTCCCTTTCGCAAGCTCCGCTCTGGGAGATGGCCCCACACACATAAGAACCGAGTTCAGGGTCCTGGCACTTCCAGGCACTGGAATACAGGTAACCACTGAGGTGCTGACAGCTGCCTTGGTCAATGCAGAAACACCACAAAACTGCATTTATGACCGGGTGTGGTGGCACAGGCCTGTAATCCCAGCACTCAGGAATCTGAGGCAGGAAGATCTGATTCAAGTTTGAGGCCAGAATGGTCTACATAGCAAGCTCCAGGCCAGACTGGGCTACATGGGGAGACAAAACAAAACAAAACCAAAAAACTAAAAGCAAAACAAAAAACGCCTGATTGTTAGTCTGAGACAATTTGGCCATGTAACCCAGGCTGGCCTTGAATTCATGATTCTCCTGCTTCAGCCTCTCAAGCGCTGGGATTACTCGTGTGCATCATCCCCACAACTGGCCCAACAGTTCTGTATTTATATGTGTGTAAACCCACATATAAATGTTGTTGTTGTTGTTGTTGTTAGGTGCCGTCGAGTCGGTATCCGACTCATAGCGACCCGCATAGGGTTTTCATTGGCTGACTGTTTTGGGATTGCCTTGGGAGTGGATTGCCAGGCCCTTCTCCCATTTTGGGGGTGCTGGGAATTGAACTCAGGTCCTCAGAGACTGCAGCGCAGTGCTCTACCAACTGAGCTAAATCCCAGTCCCACATAAAAATAGGAGACTAAAACATATATAAGGTGGTTATTAGAAACGACTGGCCATTTTGTTTCTTCTTTTATGTGCATTTTTTTGTCTCTTCTGCTCTCAGCTTTTCCAATTGTACAATTCACTTTTAAGTTCCAGGAAATCCTGCAAGCACAGCCCAGCCAGGCTGTCAGTCCTGTAAGAGGCTTCAAGACAAGGTGTGCAGAAGCACGTCCATCCACTCTTATGCCCCTAGTGGCACACAATCATCCAGGCCACTCGAGGGGCCCACAACATCCAGGGAGGGGCAAGTGAGGAGCCAGAGGCTGACCCAGCCCCACACCCAGCAGGCAAGCATCTCTGAGGACACCAGAACCCAGGCCAGAGACAGTCCGGAAAACCCAGTCAGACAGGGGGTGACCTGTTAAAAGGACCTACCGGAGCCAGCCCCACCCCAGGGCCTGTGCTCCCACTCCCATGACCTCCTGGCCAGCTCCCTGCTTTCAACCATTTCCCTTTGCAGGGCACAGGCTGCCCCACTCTGCTGTCATTTCCCTTGGTGAGACCCACTGTTGGCCCAGACTGGGGGACAACGGCAGCAAGCTTCCAACCTTCTGGCGCCCAAAACGTCCACGACCCATCTGTGTGGGGATGTGGTAAGCACCTGGCCCTGGGGTGAGGCCGCTCAGGAAGCCCCTCCACTCGGGAGGCAGGGAGACCGCAAGAGAGCATGGCCTTCAGACTCTAAGGAGTTCGGAAGGGAACTTGCAGGGCAGAGAGAGCAATGCTGAGTGCTTGAGGCCTCGGGTAAGGGCAGTAAGTGCTCTAAGAGCCTCTGCAGTTCAGAGAGGGTAAGAAGATCCAAGTCTTCATCACACTCCAACCCTGGTCTCCCATCCTACTAGCTGCTCCCCTCAGTAACAGAACAAGAATCAAGAGGTGATATCGTTCTGCCACATTACCTCAGCCCACCATCCGGCCGCAGCAACTGTGATGCTGGGGCTGGGTGGCCCACAGGCCCAGGGACAGGGGTGTTTGGCTGTAGAATGGGGTTGGGGCAGGTAGCCGAGAATCACCCAGAGTTTGCCAGGTCAGGCCAACACTGCGGCTGCCCCAGCTCCTAGGCATCCGTCTTTAACTGCAGCCCCCACCATAACCACAAGCTCCTTCTCTCAGGTGATCTGGGTCACAGAAGGACAGAGATGAGAATCCAGAGGGAAGGGCCTCCTGGGAAGTGGTCCAGAACTAACCTGAGGGTGCACCCTGGTACCCAACCTCTCCTGTGGCCCTGGGCCTCCCCTGCCCCTTGGTGTCCTGCAGACTTGCTTCTGCGCCACTGTCCACCCACTCAGAGGCCCCTCTGTTTACCACCTCCTTACCTACCCCTAACCTGATTTCACACCTCCAGGAAGGAAGAGGAAAGGGTGGAGGGGTGGGGCCTATCTGGACATGTGAAGGAGGACAGGCTTATGTGTGGCAGTGGGGTAGGAGAACCAGACTCAAAGCCAGACGTGGTGGTGCATGCCTAGAATACTAGCACTTGGGAGGCGAAGGCAGAAGGATTGTGGGTCTGAGGCCAGCCTGGGCTGCATACTGAGTTCCAGGCTATTCTCACCTACATAGTGAGACCTTGTCTCAAAAAAAGGGGTGGGCAGAGGTAGGCGGAGAGCCAGATCCAGCATAATCCCAGGGCTGGTGCTGCCTCTGACCACCTACAACTGCCTGCTCAACGCGGGGCTCCAACTTTCCAGACTGATTTGGGGTTGGGGGTGAGGCATGTGTGATATGACAGGTGTCCAGGATGCCACACCTCCCATGACTCCCTCTCTGTCCAATAGTCACTGCTCTGAGGCCTGTGAGGGCAAACACTCCAACACACATTTCACCTAGCAGACTCCTGACTCTCACATGTGATGTTCTTAAATCAAAATGTTTCTTCTCCAAACTGTCCTTGGGGCAGAAGGCCCCATGAAGAGTGTGGTGTGTTATGACACTGGTTAACCTGCTTTATTCCAAGTTAACAGTGCAGAGATCACCCTTCAGGATCCAAGTCCCACAGGTCGGTCTCAGGGGGTGGATGGAAGGAAATGTGTCAAATGTTTTCATGCAGACCCACAGTAAGAAACACAGTCATGCATGAGTGCGCATCTGTTGCACATGAGCAGAGTAAAAGAAATTGATGAGAGCTAACCCTACTCTGTGATGCACCCTGACTTCTGGTTTTGGAGTTTTTGTTTTGGTCGTGGAAGGATGAACCCAGGGCCTCACACATGCCAGGCAAGTGCTCTACCGCCTAGCTGCACACGAGCACCCCCCCTTTGTTTCTGCAGTACTGGGGGCTGAACCCAGGGCCTCTTGTTTGCATGCTTTGCAAGTGCTATACCATTGAGCTGCACTCCCAGTCCATTTTTTTTTCAGGGTCTGCATAATTTAGTGAGACAGGGTCTCACTAAATTATGCAGACTGCTTCTGGTCTTGAGCTTGTGATCCTCCTGCCTCTGTCTCTCAAGTTGCTGGGATTACAGGCATGCACCACACTGCACACAGCTATCCTAGCCCATTTTTAACTTTTTGAGGCAGGGTCTCATTAAATTGCACAGGCTGCCTCCGCCTCCCAAGTAATTGAGATTACAGGCATATGCCAAAACAGCCTCTAGGTTTGTGGTTTGGTTCCCCCTGCCCCCCCACCGTAATGGCACTTGCATGCTTTGCAGTTTGCAGGTGCTGTACCTCTGAGCTGCACTTTTTGTTGTTGTTGTTTGTTTTTGTTTTTGAGACAAGGTCTGGCTAAATTATAGATTGCCCCTGGTCTTGAACTTGTGATTCTCTTGCCTCTGCCTCCTGAGTTGCTGGGATTACAGGCGTGCACCACTGTGCCTGGTTGTTTTGTTTTTAAGAACTTGCTTTTGCCCCCTAGATGGATCTCACACTTTGGTACTGCAAGATTTGAGGAATACTAATTGATGTGCCCTGAGTATCTGTCACTGAGGCCACTGCTTGAGTTACTGAGATTTTTCTTTTTTCCCCTTGTAGGGCTGGGGGCTAAACCAGGGCCCTGTCCATGGTAGGCAAACACTACCACAGAGCTACACCTCCAGCCAAGTTACCCTGTTAACAGAAATGCTGCTTCTGTAGCAAGCACAGCGATCATCCTATGTTTTCCCCTTTGAGCTCTAATTTTGGAGCTGCGTCCTTACAGTGAGGAATGAGTGTATGCTTGGAAATGAAAGTGGCAGGACGACCATAACCCTAGGTGACATTTATTGACCACAAGTTGTGTGCCAGGCCCGGTGTGTTATCCACACGTTCTGTCCTCAGCCCAGAACATCACCGTTAGCCCCATTCAGAGGTGGACAGCCCGCCCAGCGCTGGGGCGTGTGGCCACCACGCTACACCAACTCCACAGTGCAGTGGAAACAGGGCTGCCTTGTGATGGCTCAAGGTCCGGCTCTGCCGCCAGCCCGCTGTCCCCTGGTCTCTGGGCTCCAGTCTAGAGACCTGCGAAGCAAGGGGCGGCGCGTCACCCTCCAGCCCCGAGCGTCCGAGGCTGGGGGCTGAGCTGAGGCCGGGGCCGGCCTGGAGCTCCTGCCGAGCTGGGGCGCGCGCCCCGCGCCGTGCGCCCTCCGGCCCCGCCCACGCGCCGCTCCGCACGCCCGCACTCACACCGGCAGCTCGCGCCCTCCTCCTCGCCCGCTGTCCCCCCGCCCCCCACGCGCCCGCCCGCGGTCGCCGATGACCCTCGCCCGCCCGGTTCCTGACGCGCCCACTTCGCGGCAGGGAAGCTGAGGCCGGCGGAGGACGAGGAGCAGGCGCAGCCGCGGCAGGGCTCACCTTCATGTCAGGAGGCCGGCCAGCCGCCTAGCGCACGCCGGAAGACGCTCCAACCGCCGGAAGTCCCGCCCACGGGCTGTCGCGCGCCACTGCCGCCGCGCCACGCCAGCTTCCTCGACGCTGCGCACGGCACGCTAGGCCGGGGGCGGGCCCAGGCGGCAGGGGGCGGGGCCGCGTGTGGGGCGTGGTCTAGGGGCGTGGTGTGAGGCGGGGCGCGCTTGTGGGGCGTGTCTCTTGCTCACTGAGGAGGTGGCGCGCAGATGTAATGCGGGATCGGGACCCGGGGCCACTGCGAAGCTGCGGCCCACTCGGGGGCGTCGCTGCGTGTCCCCAGAGCGAAGCCTCCAGACCAGTTTAGTGCTCGCGCGGCGACTGCGCCCCGGCCGCGTGGGCGCCCACGAGGGACGCCCCGCCTGCGGGCCTGAGGACCTTGCGGGTCGCTGGCTCCCGGGCGCTGCCAGGCTTACGCGGCGTGGAAAGCATCGCGTGCGCCGTCAGCGCCGTGGCCCCTTCAATAGGCAGCATCGACCCCACTTCACGCACTGTTCTCTCGCCAGGCTTGCCTCCGACCCGTGCGTGGGTGAGCGCATCTCGATCGCTATTTCTGGGACACCTGTAACCTCTGCCTCCGGATGTCCTTGTCAAGCAAAAAACGCTCTCTGTCCTTGCAAAGTTTCAGGAGCAGGACCCCGCAGAGGCCAGCATGACTCCTGCATCTCAGCCTTAGCAAGAAGAGTCAGGGCATCTCTTGGTGGATCAAATGTGTGTGGCCAGCCCTATTTATTTATTTATTTATTTATTGTGGTGCTGAAGATCGAACCCAGGACCCTGTATTTGCTAGGCAAGTCCTTTACCATTGAACTACATCACCAGCCCCCTTTTATACTTTTTTGAGACAAGCCTTCATTAAGTGGTGCATCCTGGCTCTGGCCTCGAACTCGCTATTCTCCTGCCCCAGCCTCCAGGATAGCTAGGATGACAGGCTTGCCCTACAGCCCCTCGCTGTGGCCAGGTTTTTAAATTTTTTTATTTTCTTTTGTTTAGGTTAACATTTACATAAACTTAAGATTGGGGCAGCGTGATGCAAAGGGCAAAAATTGTAAAGAAAGAAATGAATTGATTTGACCGTATACAAAATTCCAGCTACTAAGAAAAGCCACATAAGTAAAGCCAGCAGTTAAACTGAAAATACTTGATTTATATCACAAAAGCGAAAATTTCATTGTATATAAAACAACGTTGCAAATTAATAAGAAAATCCTAAACTACTTCAAAAATAAAAATGACTAAGGTTATAAGCAAGTTTTATTTTTATTTATTTTATTTTACTTATTTTTATTTTTATGTATTTATTTATTTATTTTTGCGGTACTTGGGGGTTGAACCTAGGGCCTGCACGTTTTTTGCAAGAGCTCTACCAGTGGCTCGCTCACCCAGCCCAATTTTAACTTTTTATCTTGAGTCAGGGTTTTGTTAAATTGTGCAGGCTGCCTCCAGCTTTGAGCTCAGGATCCTCCTTTCTTCATCTCCTGAGTTGCTGAGATTACAGGCTTGTGGCACTTTATAGGCAAGTTTTGAAAGACATACATTAGACATTATAGCACTTAACAATGAGAAGCTGCAAATGTGGAATAATCAGTAACAGACAACCCTGGTATATGCATCTGTACCCGAGATTATTATGTAACAGCTCAAAATGATAGTAGAAAACTACCTTCACTATTAGAGAATGTGCATCCACAAGAATAACATCTATGATATATTTTCATTTTTATAAAAAGTAAATGGGCTAGGGGTATAGGTAGAGGTAGAGAATTTACCTAGCATGCCTGAGGTCAAGTAGAAAAAATTGTGTACATTGATGGATAAAAAGGAATATGTAAACAATATTGTCTCTGTTTGGGATTATAAGCATTAAGTGCTTCAAATTTTCTTTGCTTGCATTTACTTTTTCTGTAATACTGTTTTTGGAATAACAAAATGTCAAAAAATGAGTCCCAGCAATAAATCTATGAACAGACTAAAAAATCTGATAAGCAACGTTTTCTTTTCTGCTCTCTTTAGAATTCAGTTACTAATTATCCTTTGTTTGGGAGGGAGGAGAGCTGGGGATTGAACCCAGGGTTGTATACATGCTAAGCATGTACTCTACCACTGAGCTATGTTCCCTGCCCCATAGTTGCTTCAATATCTTTAATCAAGCATTTTTGAGCCAGATACATATTAAAAAGCAGAATATATGTATTTTTAAAAATTTAACACATTTCTTTTATTTACTTTATTCATTTGTTTATTTATTTAGTGGTACTGGAGAGTTGAACCCAGGGCCTCATGCATACTTTCTGCAAGTGTTAATTGCTGAGCCATACCCCCAGCCCCAAAATATATATGTAAATGTTTGTGGGCGTGTGCACGCGCGCACACACACACACACACACACACACACACACACACACACACGGTATTTCAGAGTGTTAACAAAAACCACCCACAAAAAATCTCTGAGATGAAGTTACTGTCATTAGGTGCTGTCATGTTAGGTCCAACTCATAGTGACCCTCATAGGGTTTCCAATGGCTGATCATTTTGGGAGTGTTTTTGGAGTGAATTGCCATATCCTTCTCCCATTTTTAGATAAAGTAGCATAAAGAATACTGAAAATATTTATTAGGGCAGAAAAGCAGAACCTCACTATAATTCTTAGGCACGGTGGAATCTGGTCCAATTCATAGAGACCCTATGTACAGCAGAACAAAACATCCCCCAATTGTAATTATAAAATAAATGAATACACACTTCAATTGTATAATAGCAATGGTTTGTCATTGAGGTCTTAGATCAATAATGCATTTTAATGTAATAAATTATGGAAAGACAATGCCATAGACTTGTCTTGAAACAGTACATGTTGAACTGGACATGGTGGCTCATTCTGTAATCCCAGCATTTGGGAGGCAGAGGCAGGAAGATTGAGAGTTCGAGGCCAACCTGGGCTGTATAGCAAGTTCCAGGCCAGTCTGGAGTACGTAATGAGACCCTGTCTCAAAACACCGAAGAACAAAACAATCTCACTACATATTAAATTATTAATAACATTTCAGAAAAAAGTAAACATGGCAAAAATGCTTTATTCTCACCACACTACCATACTATTATCAAACTTGTTGGCTATCATATTTTACTTTGGAAGTCAGTTCACTTGTCAATATCAAATTCTCATTATTGTACAATGTCCGTTTTGACAGTTTAAAACTACATCATAAAACTAAAAAAAAAAAAAACCCTTAGGAAATACGTTTGTCTTTTTCCTTTTCAAGAAAAATAAAGTTGAGTCTAAGCAGTGGACAAGGTTATGTTCAAATCTATTCTAACAAAGGAATTTGTCAAAATATTTTCACACTTAAAAAAATTTGTTGTAAACGGTAGCTCATGCCTATAATCCTAGCAACTCATGGAGGTGGAGGCAGGAGGATCACAAATTCGAGACCAGACACAGTCTGTGTAATTTAGCGAGACTGTGTCTCAAAATAAAAAGTAAGAAAATGGGCTGGAGGTAGAGCTCAGTGGTACAGCACTTTTGAAGTATGCAAGTGTGAGGTCCTGGGTTCAACCCCCCAGTACCTAAAAAAAAAAAAAGATGCTAAAGATGTAGCTCAGTTTTGTAGCACTTTCCTAGCATGTGCAAGGTCCTGGGTTCAATCCTTAGCACAGCAAATATAATAATAGTAGTAGTAATAATAATAATAATAATAATAATAATTTTGAACAGAGTATAAATTTATTATTTTTGCTTTACTTGATTCTTTCTCAAAAAGCTTATTAAAATCATTAAGGAAATAAAATATAGAAAGATGAAAGAAAATACTTATAATAGAACTAATAAACATGAGCCAGGTGTGCATGCCTGTAATCCCAGCAACTTAGAAGGCTGAGGCAGGAAGCTTGTGAGTTTGAGGCCAAGAGGCAGCTTATAAAATGAATGAGACCCTGTCTCAAAAAATAAAAAATGGGCTGGTGTTGCAGCCCAGTGCTCGAGCATTTGCAGAACATGTGAAAGGCCTTGGGTTCAGCCTCCAAGTAATGCAAAAAAAAAAAAAGGAAAAGAAAAAGACTAGACATTAACATTGACTAATGCCACTAAGGGGGTGAATTCCACATATTGTTGATAAAAATTACAGGAACTCACTGGTCCACTTGTGGTTTGACAGTGTTAAATTTCACAGCATCAAAAATGAAGAAATAGGTTCATGAGCTATCAGCAATCATCTGCTTGAAGCTGGGCACTGTGACACATGCCTGTAATCCCAGCAACTCAGGAGGTTGAGGCAGCAGGATCACAAGTTCGAGGCCAGTGACAGGCTGCACAATTTAGGGAGACCTTGTCTCAAAAAATTAAAAATATAGCCGGGCACAGTAATGCATGCCTGTAATCCCAGCTGCTTGGAAGGCAGAGGCAGGAGGATCACAAATTTGAGGCCAGAGGCAGTCTGCATAATTTAGCGAGACCAGCATTTTTTTTTTTTTTTCAAAAAGTCTGCATAACTTAGTGAGGCCAGCATTTTTTTTTCAAAAAGTAAAAAAAAATGGGCTGGGGTTGTAGCTCAGTGGTCCAGCATTTGCAGAGCATGCAAGTGCAAGGCCCTGGGTTCAACCCCCAGTACCACAAAAAAAATAAAATAAAAGTGGGGCTGGGGTGCATGCAGTTCAGTGGTATAGCTCTTGCCTAGAATGTGCAAGACCCTGGGTTCAACCCCTAGTTCTGAAGGAAAAACTAATGTCCTCGAAACAGTGGTTTATCAGCACAAGGATCCTTCTGATGTTTTCCTAATATTCAACATCTTTTGCCATTGCTGGGCGTGATGGGTCAAGCCTGTAATCCCAGCACGCAGGAGGCTGAGGCAGGAGGATTGACAGTTCAAGGATTCTGCATAGCAAGTTCCAGATCAGCCTGGGCTATGAGACCTTGTCTCAAACAAGCAAACAAACAAACAAACAACAAACAAAAAAATCCTCCTGCTACCTATCATCTATCAGATTCTGCAACCATTATGGGAGAATCCAACTCACAAAAGCCAAAATCGAGCATCACTATTAGCAATAGTTTGCTGACGTTTCCCTTGGAAATACCACAGGTTCCAATAATAAAAATTTGCACAGAAGTTAGAACTCAGACAGCTAACCATATTTTTTCTTAAAATCTTATAATTACAGTACTTTCCTGAAAACATGTCTTGTACCATAAATTGCTTCTGCATCTGTTTCACAAGCAAGACAAAGACCTAAAACATCCAAACCGTTCATAAAGAGTCCTGCGGGCAGCGAGCTTGTGATTTCATCACAGTCCTTTGCAGGATCAGTGCTGAGCCAGGAATTTACACCAGACTGGTGAACTAGCCTGGTGTCTAATGCTATGAGCCAAAAATTACTGGTTCTTCTGCGTTGGTGGAAGAGTGGGGAATTTTCGGGTACGTTGTGGAGGCATCCCAGTGCCAGAGAGATCCACCTTCAGAACAAGTGAGTAGGTGACCTGAGCAGGGTGAAAGTGAACTTCCCACGTTTCAGCTTTGTGAGCCTTCGGGAGCGATCTGGGCTGAGTACCTTCTCTAACATCCCAAATACTCAGCATTCCATGCTGGCCACCAGTGGCTACAACGTGCTGCTGGATGGGATCTCTGTCGACACAGTGGAGTGGCACTTGGTCACCAGTCAGTGATAATATCTGAGAGGGTTCATTCCCTTATCTGACATCACCCCCCTTTTTGTGGCACTGGGGGACTGAACCAGGGACTTGCACATACTTTGCAAGTGCTTTACCACTGGGCTGCACCCCCAGTCCTGTTTTAATGTTTTACCTTGGGTCAGGGTCTCACTAAGTTATGTAGGCTGCCTTTGACCTCATACTAATGATCCTCCTGCCTCTGCCTCTCGAGTTGCTGGGATTATAGGTGTGCGCCACTGCACCTAGCTTGAAATTCCATCTTTTCAACTGTCCCATGGAACTTACTGTAAGGATGTCAGGAGTTCAAATGAAGGTTACAATGTGGAGTGTGCTGTCTGCATTGTCTACAGTTCTTACACATGGCCAGCATTTTTTTTTTTTTTTCAGTACTTCGGGGTTAGACCCAGGGCCTTGCACATACAAGCCAGGGACTTGCACATACTTTGCAAGTGCTCTACCACTGGGCTGCACCCCCAGCTCATTTTAAATTTTTTATCTTGAGACAGGGTCTCGCTAAGTTATATAGGCTGCCTTTGGCCTCGAACCTGTAATCCTCCTGCCTCTGCCTCCTGAGTTGCTGGGATTACAGGCATGAGCCACTACACCCGGCTAGTGACCAGCATTTTTGATCATGAACAGTCCCCACTCCCGTCCCTTTCTGTGTCCAGCAGTTTCCTGCAGAAAACCACACGTTCTGTCCCCACCCTACAGTGCCCCTACCCCACCCTGGCCAACTCCAGGATGCACCGCATGGCTGTTTCCCCATTTCTGCTGCTGCAGAGGTGTCGTCATGAAACTGAGCTTTGTTCTTTCTTCCTAATCATGTTTCCTTCTTTCTCTTCCCCATATTCCCTGCCAGCTGTCCCCCAAGTCTTTCGACAGGGCGGGGGCTGGGAGGAGGGTGTGCTAAGGCATGTCATGCACCCACAGTCTGCTTTCCTGGTATCTGGCTCAGCACCCTGCCATTGGCAAATGGCCCGATGGTGCCTCCAAGCCAGGCAGAGCTTTGGAGAGGGCACCAATAAGTTATGCTGGTGCTCTGGGAGTCGTGCAGTCCTAACACTGCTAAGAAGGCCGAAGGTCTCTCAAACAAGACAGGCGTCCACCCTTCCTAGATCCCATGGCGGTCAGAGGTCCCCAAGGTAAAGAATTCCAAAAGCCACTTAGGTTCACTCTGTTGGTGTTGCAGACCCCACAAGCAAAAGGGAGGGAGGTCGAGGAGCCCGAGACCAGCCAGCCCCCTAGGCCTGGTTTCTGGGGATCTGTGGAGTGGCCAGCACACAATAATCAGCCCCCCAGCTGCCCCGTTGATGCCAGGTGCCCACCCCCAATCCCTGGGATATTTTTTTTTTTTTTTTTCATTTTGAGACAGGTTCTTGCTCTGTAGCCCTGGCTGGCCTCAAACTTTCTGTGTAGACCAGGCTGGCCTCAAACTTGTGGTGATCCTCCTGCCTCTGCCTCCCAGGAGTTGGGATTTTAGGTGTGCACCGCTACACCAGACCTAACCGGCTTGTTCTTGTTGTTGTTGTTGTGCTGGGAAATGAATCCAGGGCCTTGAACATGCCCGGCGTGCACTCTACCGCTCAGCTGTATCCCCAGCCCAGAACTGGCTTCTGTAAGCGGTTACCCACCTTTCATCCAGAAGAAGATGCAGAAAGACACGTAGGAAGGTCCAAGAGAAGCAGAGCCCAGCAACTAGCACTTCTGCATTAAGCAGAGCCTGGACATAGCTGGCGTTTAATGTTTCTGGAAAAGCTAAGATAACCTGGGGTTTGTTGCATTTAAAATCTTAACTGATTGGAATTCTTGAGATTACTGAGACTTTGTTGTCAGTTCAGACAATCTAAGCACTAAAAAAGGATATTTAGTTTATAAACATATAAATTCAACTTGAAATGTTGAAAAGGTTTAATTAACTACACGTGTAGATGGGCCCAACTATCATTTAGAGGCCCCATAAAAGTGATTGTAAAGCTAGGCACATGGGAGACTGAGAAGGAAGATCATAAGTTTGAGGACAGCCTGGGCTATGTAGTGAGACCCTGTCAGAAAGAGAGAGAGAGAGAGAGAGAGAGAGAGAGAGAGGGAGAGGAAGAGAGAGAGAGAGGAAAAGAAAAGAAAGAAAAGGAAAGGAAAAGAGAAGAAAAGAAAAGAAAAGAAGAAGAAATGAAAATAAGTTGAGCATGGTGCACACACCTGGAATCCCAGCACTCAGGGAGCAGAGAGCAGAGGGAGGTAGAGGCAGGGGAATGACCACAAGCTCCAGGCCAGCTGGGGCTACACAGTGAGACCCTGTCTCAAAAAATAAAACAGAACAAAAACAAACAAAAAGGGAACAAAGAGACAAAGAAGAAAAAATTGGGTTTTGAGCTTATAACTTCAGTAAACTGAACCCTAATTATGTAAATGTAACGTAAATCTGAGCCTAACTCCTTGCCCAGGCACTAAGTCCAGTATCCCTGCCCTCCCTAGCAAGGCAGTGTGGGGTGTCCTGGCTGAGGTCCATGCTCTGAGCTGCGGGTCTGGATCTGTCCCCCTAAAGCTGTCCTGCTTGTCCCTAGCCCTTGAGTCTACAGTCAGCGCCGGAGGACAGACCGGGTCAGGGGCACCTGCTGGGGACCAGGAGGCTTCAGAGACAAGCCCTTCCGCTGCTGAGCAGACCTCTGCTCCTGCTCTGGGCACCCAACCCTGGCGCGTCTGGCTAGCTGAGTGTCCTTGGCCTGAGACTGCCACTTGGGGACAGCCTCAGGGTCCTCCCTGAGTTTCTACAGGGAGCCCCATGCTGGCGGAAACCTTGACAGCCTGGTTGTTGGAGGTGACTGACGGCTGTGGGGCCTCTGGGGAGGAGGCTTGGGTGGAGTGAGGGTGAGTCCCAGCTTTGTAGGGGCCCAGGGCAGGTCCTCTTTGCCAAGTCAGTACGGGCCAGGCCTTTCCTGACCGTGCTCCCCCACGACTCCATCCTGTTTTAACGGAGGCCCGGACGTGGGCCACCAGGGGCGGCGGGGAGGATGCGGGCCACTATGCTGACTGTGTCCTGCCCCTCCTGGGTGTGGAGACAGCTCAGTATAGAGGCTGAAGTCCAGGAGGAGGGACAAACGCCAGCCCTCCCTGCCACAGAGCCCTCCCCGGCCGGGGCTAGAAACATCCTCTCTGGGTGCTGGGATAAGCAAACCCAGGCTAGAAGGAAGGAGGAAGCCAACACCACGGTCACGTTCCACGGAAGCTTCCAGATAGAGCTCCAGGGCCAGCACAGCAGATTTTCTGTCTGTGTCCCACGTGTGGCTCCACTGGCCCGGCTGGCCTTGGCCAGAGTGAGGGTTGCGTGTCATTCTCTGCTCAGCAGTTTGGCAGCGATGATAACAGTGCGGGGAGGATGGCCCTGTCAGCAGGTATGGGGTGCTGTACCTCAACATTACCACTTGCCCTGGGGAGTTCCCTTTCTTGGGATTTCTACTCGGGTGAGGAAGGAGAGAAAGGCAGAAAAATTTTGGAGATGCCAGGTCCTTGGCTCCATCACAAAAAAGCACTTTAGGATGACTCGGTAAAAGTCAGAGATGGAGAGCAAAGTGAACGTCTCAGGGAGGAAACAGCTCACCAGCGCAGTGTCTTTTGAGCTCAAATTTGCAATTCAGAGGGCGAATGTCCCAGAGGTTTTTTTTTGTTTTGTTTTATGTCCATTCGTCCCTTCTCCAGTCCTGATTACTATACTCAGTAGCTTTAGATGGCATGGACATGAATAAATGCACCTTTATCTTTAACAACAACAAAAAAAAAAAAAAAAGAAAAAAGACAAGCGGTTTGAAGTTCCTTAGGTAAGGGAAAGGGGCGGTGCACGCTTCAGAGCGAAGTGCAGGTGTCCAGAGAAAGAGAGAGGCAGGGGGCAGGTCCACAGAAGGAAGTGCGTGCTGGGAGAGCAGGAAACAGGCAAATTCTCCTCCAAAACCATTACCTTTCTCTCCCTGCAGCAGGGCTTAGGTTTGTGTGTGGTTTCCCATATAGAAGAAATTATGCAAACACAGACATTATAGTATAGAATATGTTGTTGTTAGGTGCTGTTGAGTCGTGTCCTATTCATAGCGACCCTCATAGGGTTTTCAATGGCTGATTGTTTCGGGATTGCCTCAGCCCCCAGCCCGTTTTCTTCACTTTGTGAGACAGTTACGCAGACTGCCTCTGGTCTTCAACTTGCGATCCTCCTGCCTCCGCCTCCCGAGCCACTGGGATTACAGGCGTGCGCCACTGCACCCGGCTGGATATTTATGTTCTAGGTGGTGGGGGAAGCAAAAGTCTAGGATGGGTGGCATCTGGCTGCAGAGCCCTCTATTCCCTTTCTTTCTGCCTGTTATCCTCTGACAGCCCCACATTTTCTGCTTTTAAGGCATCTGCCATGGGTTTTATCTATGTCCATCTCCAACAACCAACCTAAAATACCCCGAAACAGAGGAGAGGGGGACTGTGTGTGGCATTGATAAGGCCAAAGAGGCGGCACTTCTAGAAGATTGTCATGGATTGTATGGTATCCCCTCCCAACAGATTATGTAAGTCCTAGCCCCTAGTCAAGAAATCAAAAGACGCATTGCTCTAGGAAATGCTGTGGCAAAAGATCTCTTTAGAGTATTGAAAAGCAAAGATGTCACATTGAAGACGAAGGTGCATCTGACTCATGCCATGGTATTTTCAGTGGCATCATATGGTTGTGAAAGCTGGTCATTGAACAAGGGAGACAGAAGAAGAATTGATGCTTTTGAATTGTGGTGCTGGAGACGTGTATTGAATATACCACGGACTGCCAAAAGAACCAACAGATCTGTCCTAGAAGAAGTGCAACCAGAGTGCTCCTTGGAAGCAAGAATGGCCAGACTGGGTCTTACATGTTTCGGACATGTAGTCAGGAGAGATCAATCCCTGGAGAAGGACATCATGTTTGGGAGAGTGGCAGGTCAACGCAAAAGAGGAAAACCCTCCACTAGATGGATTGACACAGTGTCTGCAACAATGGGCTTAATCATAAATAAGATCGTGTGCCTGGCACAGAATCAGCAAGTGTTTCGATCTGCTGTACATAGGGTCGCTATGAGTCGGACTTGACCCAACGGCATCTAACAACAACAACCCCTAGTACCTGTGAATGTGACCTTATTTTGGAAATAGAGTCTGCATATATGATCAAAATAGGGATCTTGGATTAGGGATTAGGGGTTAGGGAGGGCCCTCAATCCAGTGACAGGCTCCTTTTAAGAGGAAGGAGGGGGAGATTTTAGGCAGACATGGGTAGGAAGACCGTACGAGGGTGGGGCAGCCATGGGTCACAGGACCTCAAGCCTAGCACCAGAGTCACCAGCAGCCACTTGCAGCTTCTGGCACCACCTCAGAGCCTCCAGGACAGCCCTTCTTGGGCTGACACCTTGGTTTTGGACTTCTGGCCTCTAGACACGTGAGGAATAAATACCTGTTGTTTGCGTTTGGTTTGTTGTCAATTATCACAGAGCCCCAGGATCATCATTCATTGGTGTTGAAGAACCCCAAGTCACATTAGTCAGTGTGTTTTCTTTCCCAAAGCTGTTTTTCTCAAGCCAACTTTTTTTTTTTTTTTTGTGGTACTAGGGGGTTGAACCCAGGGCCTCAAGCATGCTTTTTGCAAATGCTCAACTTTTGAGCTGTACCCCCAGCCCATTTTTTACCTTCTAGAGACAGTTTCACTAAATTACACAGGCTGCCTCTGGCTTCAAACTTGCAATCCTCCTGCCTCCGCTTCTAGAGTTGCTGTGGTTACTGGCCTGTGCCACTGCACTCGACTCTCAGGCCAATCTTTTTCTTTCTTTCTTTTTTTTTTTTTTCCGGTACTGGGGGTTGAACCCTGGGCCTCGCCCTTGCATACTTTGTGAGTGCCGGACCACTGAGCTGCACCCCCAGCCCATTTTTTTACTTTTTGAGACAGGGTCTCACTAAGTTATGCAGACTGCCTCTGGTCTCAAACTTGAGATCCTCCTGCCTCTGCCTCCCGAGCCGCTGGGATTACAGGCATGCGCCACCGCACCAGGCCCAACCAATCTTAAAATTAACATATGTCCCATTAGGTCACCCAGCTCGGATCTGTGTGGGAAGGAGCCAGGGTTAAAGGCCAGGCAGGTGGCGCTGGCCCGAGATGGAGGCACTTGCTAGAAAACAGCCTACGTCAGTGAGGCCTGACGAGTAGTGCACAGCTGGCCACACGGCATGCCTGGCCTTAATTCAAGGAGAGTATTGCTCGACAGGGTTCCCAGAGAGTCTGGAGGGTGTGGGCCCCTGCTCTGGCGGCAACGAGGAGTCTTGAAATGGCAGCATCCTGGGGAGGGGGCGGATTTCCACAGCTACCTGCCTAGATCCTCCTCTGGCTTTGCCAACTGCATTCCACCTGTGGCTTCCGTCACTGGCAAGGGGGAAGGGGAGGCATGGCTGAGAGTGGGATCTGGTTGTTGCGGCACACACATGCAACCCCAGCCACTCGGGAGGCTGAGGCAGGAGGATTACAAGTTCAAGGCCAGGGGCCACCTGTGCAATGTAGCGAGACCTCGTCTCAAAATAAAAAATGTTGTAAGGGCCAGCGGTGCAGCTCAGCAGTACAGCACTTGCCCCATATATGCAGGGTCCTGGGTTCAACCTCTAATACCACAAAAAGAAAAAGAAAAAGGGCTCTGAGAGTGGATGCGGAATGGTACTGATGCAAGACTCGGGACAGCATGGGGAACATTCCAACAAGCCCCAGGCCCTTAAAGTCCCAGAGTGACAGCCCCTGCATAACTCTCAGGCTTCATCTTGCACCCTCAGGCCTGGCAGTAGTGAGGATTTGTTAGGATTTGGGTTTGGCTGGGTTTAACAAAGCCCCTGGCACAGTGGCCTGAACACTGGCTGTTCCAGGAGACAGCACAGTGCTTGTCCTCGCAGTCCAAGATGGAACTTCCGCTATCCAAACCAGTTTCCTGGTGGGCACAGTGGTGCATGCTTGTAATCCAGCATGCAGGAGGATGGACAAACGCTCAAGGCCAGCCTGGACTACACCAGTGAGACTCTGTCTAAAAAAACAAACCAAAACCGGGCATGGCAGCTCACACCTGTAATCCCGGTGACTCGGGAGGTGGAAACAGGAGTATCATGAGTTTGAGGTCAGAGGCAGCCTACATAATTTAATGAGACCCTTACTCAAGATAAAAAATAAAACCGGGCGAGGTGGCGCATGCCTGTAATCCCAGTGGCTCGGGAGGCAGAGGCAGGAGGATCGCAAGTTCAAGACCAGAGGCAGTCTGTGTAATTTAGTGAGACCCTGTCTCAAAAAGTAAAAAAGTGGGCTAGGGGTGGCCCTGGGTTCAAGTCCCTTGTACCCGGAAAAAAAAGTTGGCCGTAGTGACGAATGTCTGTGATTCCAGTGACTTGAGAAGCTGAGGCAAGGGGATGGCAAGTGTGAGAGCAGAGGCAGTCAATGCCTATGGAACGCACTGAAACCTTGTCTCAAGATTAAAAAAAAAAATAGGTTGGGTGTGCAGCTCAGTGCAGAGTGCTTGCAAAATAGTAGTTCAATCCTCCAGTACTGCCAAAAGAAAAAAAGAAAAGAAAGAAAAAAGAAAAAGAGAGAGAAAAAAAATGAACAAAACCCCTCACCAAACCAACTAACCAACCAAAACAACAACAACAACAACAACAAAAACAAAAATAGATTCCTAGTAGAGGGCTGGAGGCCAAGTAAGGACACAAATCAGGCCCCCAAATGTGTACATATCACCTCTGTTATAAGTAGAATTGTGTCTTGGAAAACTCCTGTGTTGGAGCTGCCCAGTACCTCAGAATGTGGTCTTATTTGGAGACAAGGTTGTGGCAGACACAGCTAGGTCAGATGAAGTCACTAGGATGGGCCCTAACCCAAATGGTGGTGTTCTTATAAAAGAGGAGCTAGGCCTGGAGGTTTAGCTTAGTTGGCAGAGTGCTTGCTTAGCATGCATGACACCCTGAGTTTGATTCCCCTGCACCACCAAAGGGTGGGGCTGGGGTTTAGCTCAGTTGGTAGTGCGCTGCTCTGCAGTCTCTGAGGTCCTGAGTTTGATTCCCAGCACTGCAAAATGGGAGAAGGATGTGGCAACTCAGTCTCAAGGCAAACCCGAAACAGTCAGCCATTGAAAACCCTATGAGGGTCGCTATGAGTCAGACTTGACTGGACAGCACCTAACAACAACAACAATCAAAGGTTGGGAGAGAAAGAGACAGAGAGAGAGAGAGAGAGAAACAGAGGGATGAGCTATCACAGACACACAGAAGATGACCACATAAGGACACAGGGAGAAGGTACCATCTGTGGGCCAAGGAGAGGGGCCTCAGGAGAATCCCTGTGATGCCTCCACCTCCAACTTTCGGTTACTGCAGGAAGGACGAGTCAATGCCGGGATCAGCCAGCAACCTCGGCAGTGGGCAGGCACACATCTCCCCAGGGCTCTAGGGTAGATGCTACTTCCTGCTTGGCAGGTCCTCTTGGTGTCAGTACTTTGGGCTGATGCAATGACCAAAGTCCTCAGGAACTAAACTGTTGCAGAGAGGCCTCCAGAGCTTTCTCGTGTGACTCTGCGGGGACCTTTCTAGGCGGGCTGCTGTCCTCACCAAGCCAAGCAATCTGCGTTCCTGGCACTCTGTTGTGGCATTGGCTGCTGATTGTTTCTTAGTCTATGTTCTTTCCTCCTCCTCCTCTTCTCCCCCTGTCTCTCTTCCTCTCTTTCCTTATGAGACGTGGTCTCACTATGTAGGCCAGTCTGGCCTGGAACTCAAGATCCTCCTGCCTCAGCCTCCCAAGGGCTGGGACACAGGCCTACATCACCATGCCTGGGGGCATTCTTCCACTTAACCTATGACTTTCTGAGTTTCAGGGAGCACATGGCTGCCAGCTGAAGACGACATTCCCAGTCATTCTTGCAGCTGCATCTGTCTGTGTGATGGAATTTTGGTCAACAGGATGTAGGTAGAAGTGACTGGGCAATTTCTAGATTACCTTTGTATAAGGAAGGTGATTGTTTTTGCCTTTTTTCATTTTCCTTTCCTTTCCTTTTCTTTTTTTTACCTACCTTCCTTCCTTCCTTCCTTTCTCTCTCTCTCTCTCTCTCTCTCTCTCTCTCTCTCTCTCTCTCTCTCTCTTTCTTTTTTGTGGTCCTGGGGATTGAACCCAGGGCCTTCCTCCTGTATGCTTTGCAAGTGCTGGACCACTGAGCTGCCGCCTCCAGCCCATGTTTTTACTTTTTGAGATAGGGTCTCGCTAAATTACACAGACTGCCTCTGGTCTCGAACTTGCGATCCTCCTGTCTCCGCCTCCCAAACTGCTGGGATTACAGGTGTGCGCCACCATGCCCAGGTTTCATTTTCCTTTTCTAATGCCTGCAGAGTCTACAGCCATACCACCCTGGCATCCAATCCTATCTGATCTCAGAATCTAAGCAGGGTTGGGTCTAGTTACTCCTTGCATGGAAGATCACCTGGGAATATCAGGTGCTGTAGGCTTGGGAGAAGGACCCAGAAGCCTCTCCCAAAACAATCAGCCACTGAAAACCCTATGAATAGTAGAGAAGCACTGACACAGTGCTGGGCATGGCACAGTGTTGGGTAGTGTTTTGTCTGTTGCACATAGGGTCACTACGAGTCAGAGTGACTTGATGGCACCTAACCACCACAACAGCAGTGCCTGAAGATGTCTGCTGTTTAAGCTGCCTGCGGTGGTATTTGTTAGGGCAGCCGCACTGGGGCTGACTGGGACCCAGAGATAAGAGTCATGTGTTGAGGAACGTGGAGCCCTCTGTTGGCCCTGCAGTGTGGACCAGTGGATGCTCCCCAAGGAGAGAGAAAATTCTTCTCATTCAAGTCACTGTAGGCCGAATGCACTGGCTCACACCTGTCATCCCGGCGACTCAGGAGGTAGAGGCAGAAGGATCTCAGGCCTTGTCTCAATTTAAAAACTAAAAACAGGCTGGAGGTGCAGCTCAGTGGCAGAGCACTTACAAAAGCATGCAGGAAGCCCTGGGGTTCCCTGGATGGTCAGCTTGACCTCGACCCTCACACATTGAGAAGCAGAAAAGCCTTTGGCCGGGTCATCACCTACCGACCTTGGCCTTGGCTTAGGCAACTAGCTGCAGTAGTGAGAGAAAGAGCCAGGCAGTGGCTTCCCCCGGAGCAGGCCCGTCCCTGCCATGGCCAGGGCTGTTGTCACGCAGCTCCATGAAACCTTTCAGTTTCATTCAGTATCGTGGATTTTTTTTTTGAAAATTTTAATGTACACCTTAGTGTGATTCATTCTGACGTTTTTGTTTTTTTTGAGACAGAGTCTCGCTGTGTAGCCCAGGCTGGCCTGTAACTCACTATGTAAACCAGGTTGACCTTGAACTCACATCAATCTGTCAGCGGGATTAGGGGTGCTGTGCCCCAACATTACCCCCTGCCTTAAGGAATTCTCCACCCTGGGACCTCCAGTCAGGAGAGATGCCAGGCTCTTGGCTCCATCACAAAAAAGAATTTTAGGACAAGTCAGGAAGAGAGTGAAGCAGTTTGAAGTTTATTAGGTAAAGGAAAAGGATGGTGCACACTTCAGAGTGAGTGTGGATGTCTAGAGAGAGAGGTGCCACTAGGTATCTTCACAACAGGCATATGTATAATTTTGGGCTTTTGAAGTTACATTGCTCAGTGGGGTCCCACATGTGTCTGGTATAGGTTTACAGATCGGAAAAGGAGCGTTGTTAAAATGCCTAGATTGGGATAGTTAAGGCAATTCCCACTACATTTAATCACAAGGAAATTACCTGGGTCTGTTGGCTTTAATTATAGTCCATAATCTGATGTTGGGCTGGGGTTTAGCTCAGTTGGTAGAGTGCTGCTCTGTGCTCTCTGAGGCCCTGGGTTCAATGCCCAGCACCACATAAAATGGGAGAAGGACCTGGCGGCCCACTCCCAAATCATTCCTGAAACAATCAGCCACTGAAAACGTATGAATAGCAGAGAAATGCCGACATAGTGCCAGGTATGGCACAGTGGCGGGCAATGTCTCGCCTGTTGTACATAGTGCTGCATGCAGTTGGACCTGGCTCCATGGCCCCTAACACCACCAACAATCTGATTTGGTGGGATTCTCAGGGAAGCCCTGGTTTCTGTGGTCCGCAGGGTAGCCTTCCTCCTCAGGTTGTGCTGCGATCCTCAGCTGAGAAGCCTCAGCCCAGATCTTGGGGTGAAAAGGCCTTTTCCTTCTCACACACCCCCAAGTTTCCCCTGACTCTCCAACCTGCCTCAGATCCTCCTGCCTCTGCCTCCAGAGTGCTGGGATTACCGTGTGCTTTTTAGCATTTATTTTCTTCGTGACTCTCCTACTTATGCATATGCACTAACTATATCATATAATTCATGTGTGGCCCAAGACAATTCCTCTTTACACAATGCGGCCCCGGGAAGCCACACTGTTGGACATCCCTGCCGATAGGGCCTCCAGCGAGAGAGCAAGCAGCAAGTCACACTTCCCAAGCCCCCCTCCTCTAGGCAGGCCGAGGTTAGCTGCAATTCATAGCGAACATTATAGGATTTTCAATGGCAGATTGTTTTGGGGGTGGGTACCAGGTCCTTCTCCCATTTTTGGGGTGCTGGGGATTGAACCCAGGGCCTCAGCGCAGAGTGGCGCTGTCCCAACTGGCCTAAACCCCAGGCTAGGCTGGCTGGTTAGTGGAGTTAAATGAACATGTGCTAGAAATCTATACCATATGGATATCTGAGGTCAGCGCAAGTTCAAGTTTGGGCTAGGCCAGGGTCTTGCAAATGGTGCCACACAACAGAACTGCCTAGGTTCTTTAGAAAACCCCAACGCCAGGTTGTACCTGAGCCCTCTCACCAGGACCTCTGAGGGTGGCCCAGTGTCAGCAGCACCGCTGGTCTTCCCTGCAGGGGAGAAGCTGCCTGGCCTTGGCCTCACCATCCTACCCCAGGGTTCCTTCCTGCCCCTGCTGGGACACCAAGGTGGAGTTCCTGCCGTTGTGGAGAGTGTTGATTCCGGCTACATTCTCAGGGTGACAGACCCAGGCCCGTGTGGCATTTATCCCTGGACCCCCTAGCCTCTCCTCTGAGCAGTGGACCAGGGTGGCAACCTGGGTTCCCAGGAATCAGTGGAGCCCAGCCCAATGTCCAGTGACCCCTGACCTGTAGGAAGGTTGACCTGAAAGGGGGTCGTGAGGTTATCCTGGGGTCTTTCCTCTTCTCAGGAATGCCTGGTTCCCCTTCTCTAAGGCACCACGGTCTGCATCCTGAGCTGCCTCTGGACGTCGGGGGAGGGGCCGGTGGGTCAAATCAGGCATGGTTCACAAGGCCTGGGATTTTCTTGATCAAGCAGGGCTAGAGGGCTGCCCCAGAGCAGGTAGGCCCCACCGGGGCTGCTGCCAGACAGACCGTTCCAACAACGCCCCGGACACTGCGGCCAGCAGGGAGTCCTGCTGCCTGTCCGCTGTCACTGCTGTCGCTTCAGCTCTCTCCCTTTGAAAGCAAGGAGCTTACCTCTGCCGCTGCAGGCCTGCCAGCCTCAGAGGACAGCCCTGGGAGCAGGGGGAGGTGCTGGGCCTCTGTAACTCACAGAATTCCAAGGCCTCACTGGGAGGGGTTTCCTTAGGGTGGCCAGGCAGGTTGATCTTCCATCTTCAAAGCCTATGAATTCCTTTCTCCGCATCAAACCCAGGAATTTCTGGCATCCTAAGTGTGTTGTGACACCTACGGCAGTGAGGACTCTCTGCTCTCCAGGCTGACTCAGGGGTCCCAGATGGCTGAAGGATGCCCCACAGGCCTCACAGGGCAGAGCTGCCACCAGGGCCTGCTCTCTTGGGATCTGTTCCACGCACAGTCTAGAGTTTTGCCAGTATGAACTCAGCTTCTCGCGGTCCTCAAGGACCTGTGCCTCCCCCGCCTCGCCCCCCTGGGAAGAGACTTGAAGCGCTGACTCCCAGGGCTGGGCAGGGTGCTCTGCTTATCTCATGTACCCCGTGCCAGCTCCCAGGGCCCCACGCTTGCCTCATGAGCATTCCAACTTTCCCATAAGGCATCTGGGCTGGACACAGTGGTGCACATCTGTAATCCCAGGGACTTGGGAGGCAGAAGCAGGAGGACAGCAAGTCTGAGGCCCGAGGCAGCCTGTGAAACTTAGCAAGACCCTGTCTCAGAATAAAAAGTGAAAAATGGCCGTGGAGTGCAGCTGAGTGGTAGAGCACTTGCCAAGCATGTGGAGGCCCTCGGGGCCACCTCCTAGCACCAGAAGGAAGCAGGGTGGTCTGGGAGGTTGCGCTCAGTGTGGCCACTGTGGAACAGTCTGACTCTAGCGCATGTGGCTCTGGGATCTCTTATCTTCGTGGCTGCAAGAAGTGAGGTTTCCAGAGCTGGCTTTCCACTCCAAGATGAGCAGTTAGGAGTCTGAGTTTGTCATTCTTCTTCTTTGGGCGGTCCGGCTGCATTTGACGTACCCATCTGCCCGCCTCAGAGACCTCCGCCCCATTCTGAGTATCGATCCCAGAGCCTTTGGCATGTGAGGCAAATGCTCTACCACCGAACTGCATTATCATCCCGTTTTAAATTTTATTTTTTAGACAGGGTCATGTTAAATTGCCAAGGCTGGCTTTGAACTTGTGATTCTCCTGCCTCAGCCTCCCGAGTCACTGGGATTATGGGCGTGAACCACCACACCTGGCCAAATCTCTTTAATTTTTTGTGGTACTGGAGGTCCAACCCAGGACCTCACATACGTGAGGCAAGAGTTCTACCACTGAGCCACACCCCCACCTCTGGTTTCTTGAATCCCTCATGGCTGCATGTTGTCTGTGGTCGCTGTTCTGCTCCCAGGGCCTGGCCTTCCCTGAGCATGTCACTCCTGGTGACCACGGGAGGCCATCTGATCATAGGGGTAGGCACAAGATCTGGGAACAACCACATTCCTGTCTCTGAACATGCTCAGGGCCCCAGCCACCCCTGGACCAGGCTGCCAACCCCAATTTTCTGCAAGGGTCATTGTAACCCACAACAACGATTATGGGAAGGAAACTGGGTCATGAAACAGACAGAAGGCACGAGCAGGTCTGGATGTGTTTAAAAGCTGAGATCAGGACAGGCAATGCTGTGGGAACCATCTGTTTGGTGTGGCTTGCTGAGCTGGCCACACGGCCACCCTGCGGTTTTGTCCTTCATGATGCTGCTGCCGCGTGTGCCAGCAGAACTCTTAGTGCCCAGCGGCCACAGTTGGGGAAAGGACTCTCAGCCCCACCCTGACCTTGGGGACAGTATTGTGACCATGAGGACAAACGTCCAGTTTGCCATTGTTGTTTAGTGCCATTGTGTCAGATACAACTCAGAGACCCTATGTACAACAGAATGAAACACTGCTCAACACTGTGCCACGCACACCATCTTTTTATGTTTGAGCTCATTGTTGCAGACACTGTTTCTTCTCATTGAGTCGTGCCACATCCGCAAATGGAGGTCCCAAAGGCTTTACTCCATTCCTGTCATTAAGGTAGACTCTACTTTGAGGGGGTTGGGATTTAGCTCAGTTGATAAAGTGCTGCTCCACACTCTATGAGGACCCAGGTTCAATCCCTAACACCACAAAAATGGGAGGACATGGCAATCCACTCCTGAAGAAATCCTGAAATAATCAGCTATTGAAAATCCTATGGGGCTCACTGAGTTGGACTCCAGTTGATGGTACCTAACAACAACCACTACTTAGAGGAGGCCACTCTTCCCCAATTATTTCTTGAATGCCTTCCAGCCTGTGGGGGCTCATTTTCTGGCACTATAGTTGACAGTGCTTCTCGGCTAATCATAGGGTTTTCAACGGTTGTTTCAGGAGTGGGCTGCTGGGTCCTTCTCCCTAGTTTGTCTTAGTCTGGAAGCTCAGCTGAAACCTGCCCACCATGGGTGGCCCTGCTGGTATCTGAAATATCAGTGGCATAGCTTTCAGCATCACAGCAACACAAAAGCCCCCACAGCACGAGCTGACAGACACGCGGGGGATGTCCAGCTTAGACAATTTAAAAAATAGAACTGTTGCAGGGGGCAGTGGCACATGCCTGTAATCCCAGCAACTCAGGAGGCCAAGGCAATAGGATTGCGAGTTCCAGGCCAGGGGCAGCCTGCATAATTTAGTGAGATCTTAACTCAAAATAAAAAGTGAAAAAATGGGCTGGGGTTGCAGCCCAGTGGGAGAACACTTGAAAGTATACGCAAGAACCTAGGTGCAACCTCCAAGTACCTCAAAAAAAAGTTAAATAAATAAAAAGAAGAGGAACTGTTCGCAAGCACTGCACGCTATCAAAGGTGGTCTCTCTTTCACTGAGGAATAAACTGGGCAAGGAAAGACTGCACTCAGGCCCCAGGCTGGGGTGGGAAAAAGTGATCTGAGGGCTTGTGTTTTGGGAGGGCAAAGGTGCAGGAGGTGGGCTGCATTCGTATGGCCACCTGTCGGCCCCAATGGGACCCCTTGGCATACTTGTGTGACAGGACGGTGGGACCCCCCAGAGTCTGCACAGAGGAGCAGTCTGCTTCAAGTTGTTCCCTGAGAACCTCCTGTATCCCCCACCCCATCACCTGAGCTCAGCATAGGCATGCGGGGTCCAGAGGGTGCTTGCCCAGGCCACTTTTTTTTTTTTTGGTACTGGGGATTGAACCCAGGGCCTTGCGCCTGCATGCCTTGCAAGTGCTGGACCACTGAGCTGTGTCCCCTGCCCATTTTTTTTGACTTTTTGAGACAGGGTCTCGCTAAGTTACACAGACTGCCTCTGGCTGGTCTTGAACTTGCGATCCTCCTGCCTCCACCTCCCGAGCAGCTGGGTTTACAGGCATGTGCCACCTCGCCCAGTGCAGGCCACTTCTTATGACACAGAAGCATCCTGGTGGCGGAGGGGGGACAGGCTGAAGAATTGTCCCCAGCTCACTTGCTCTGCAGGAGGTGGCCGTGGGAGGGTTATTCCTCTGTTTGGAAATGCACTTGAGTTTTCCTCCTCCAGGAAGCCCTCAGCTGACAGGCTCTTTGCCTGTCTTGGAAGGTGGTGAACTCAATTGCCTTGTGAGGGTTGGGCCTGTCATGGTCTCAATTTATCCCAGAGGCCCTGGGGCCTTAGTGGAGTGTCTGGTCCGTGGGAAAGCCCTGCCCCTTCCTCCTCCTGCCCAGGCTCCATCCAGGCCTAACCTTTGACCCGGACTGTAGCAGTGGGCCAGGGCGGGCCCAGAGGTCTGGCTGGTGGGTCTGGACCAGTTCCAGGTACAAGGCCTGCGAAACCCCTGAAGGGACACTTCCTCTCGAAAACACTTTGACAAAGGAGGCTTCGTGGGCCATCTGCTCTCCATGGTCACTGGGGTCCCTGTCAAAGGCAGCATGGCCTGGCTAGGAGCTCTGCCCTGTGGATCCACAGGGGACACCCTTTGCTTGGCTGGGGTGTGATGGGGAGTGGGGAGCAGAGACACAAGGAAAGAGGCGAAGGGCCCTGGCTGGGAAGCGGGGGGTGGGGCTCTGAACAGTGGTCACTTGGACGCGGTGGCCAGCCTCTCTTCAGGCCTCAGTTTCCCCAACTGTAAGGGAAGGCGGCACGTGGAGCAGCGTGGCCCCGTCGCCCCAGCTCAGGGGCTGCAAGCGCCTCCGGCCCTGCGCGCGACCGCGGCCCGCGGGGGGAGGCCAGTCCCACCGCCCGCAGGTGCTCCGGGACCCCTTCCTCCCGGGCCGCGTCCTCGCCCACGTCAGTGCGGCCGCGCGGCCCCGAGCCCGCTCCGCGTCTTCCGGTGCGACGCAGCGCGGCGGCGACGCCCGGGCCGCCGGGCCCGCCCTCCGCAGGGGCGCCGCCCGCGGCCCAGGCGCTCGCGGCCCGCAGCGATAACGGCAGCGCAGCGCCCCGCCGGCCCCCGCCCTCCGCGCGGGCGCGCGCACGCCGCCCCACGCCGCCCGCCGCTGCGCGCCTGGCCTCGCGTGCGCGTGCGCGCCGGCGCGTGCGTCGTGCGTGCGCGCGCGCGGCCCGGAGACCGGCGCTCGGGGCCGAGGCGGCTGCTGCGAGGCGGCTGTGCGCTCCGGGCTCCTCGGCGACCGGCCCGCGGCGGCCCTCGGCTTGGCGCCCGCCCGCCCCGCCCGCGCTCCTCTCGGCCCCGCGCCGAGGCCGCGCCCGGGGCGCGAAGATGCCGGCCGTGTCCAAAGGCGACGGGATGCGGGGCCTGGCGGTCTTCATCTCCGACATCCGCAACTGTGAGTGCCCGGCGGGCCGGGGCGGCGCGGCGGGGGCCGCAGGTGCGCGCCGGGGCCCGCGCTGCGGACCGGCGGGGGCGGGGGTCTGGGGTGGGCGCGCAGGCCGGGGTGCGGTTCCGGGACGCGGGCTGGGGTGCGGTGCGGGGGCCCGGGGTGCAGAGCGGGCGGTGAGGTGGGGGCCGGGGTCGGGGGCCCGGGCCGGGCGAGGGGCGGGGGTCCCGGAGTGCGGACCAGGGGTGCAGGGGGTGCAGCACCGCGCCGAGCTGGGGCGCCGGGCATTGCCGAGGAGGCGCTCGGGAGGAGGTGCGGGGCCTGGGGGTGTCCGGGGTCTAGGGGTGGGGATGGCGTGCGGGGCGGGGGGCCTGTGGGGTTCGTGGCGCCGCCGAGGGGCTTCCGGCCAAGACGCCCCTCCCCAGCATGATGTCATCTCGGTCTTTCTAGTAATGGAGCATTTAACCCAGTCTTTTCCAAAGGAGCGTGGATTGTCGCTTTGGGTGGGGAATCCGGAGTCTGTGCATCCAGGCGGAGGGCTTGCGTGACCCGGTTCCGGCGGCTTGTTGCGTGCTGATTAGATCGCACCCGCTGCGATGAAAGTGACTCATTCCCCCAGGGGACCCGCAGCAGCCGGGCGTGGATGCTCCAAGCTGCACGCTGGCTTTCCCGGCGCAGGCCCTCCCAGCCAGTGTCTCCTGGGTGGAAAAAAGCCACCAAAGGTGAAATGGGTCAGAGAGACTAAAGGCCAGGTGGGTGGGTGCCCAGGGCTTTGGCGTGTAGAAAGGTCCTGTGGTTAGCAGAGACATCCCCTAGTTTAATGTAAAGAAAGAAAAGCCACTTGCCTGTCAGCTGTGTTCCATTTTTCCTTGTTATCCAGGCAATAGTTGACTCCATGCTTTTCGTTACTTCAGGGTTAATGTGTGTCTTGAGGAATTTGGCGACCTCACCTGCTGTTCAGTGCTGTCCGGCTGACCCTGGCTTTTGACCCTCCCCCTTCTTAGACTGGGTAGTGGACCCTGACCCTAGCCCTGCCCAGATTCTGGAAGGGGAGACTGTATCTGTCCCTTTCCCTGCTCTTCATAAGAAGTCACCCTCAGATTAGGGCTTTACACTAAGGGCAGCATCCTGGCTTTCCTCTCGGTTTGCCGTGGAATGAAATTTCCGAGACAGTAAAGTTCACCGTCATGACGCAGTTTGTGGCACTGTGTTTACTGGTGAAGAGGACCTGGCGGGTGAAGGCTTAGCAGCCTTCAATTGACTGTAGTATCTGTCCTTCCATTTATTGAAGAAATTTACACGGGCCAGAATAGTGAGAGTGAAAACCATCTTCTCACAGAATTGTCATTACGTGCCATTGAGTCATGTCCCGCTCATAGTGACCCTCATAGAGTTTTTGATGGCTGGTTGTTTCAGGATTGTTTTGGGAGTCGGCTGCCGTGTTCTCCCATCTTTGCTGTGCTGGGGATCGAACCCAGGGCCTCAGAGAGCACAGAGCAGCACTCTACCAACTGAGCTGAACACCAGCCCTCTCACAGAATTAGCCACCACTTACAAGGCATGTGTTCCATGCCAGGTTCTGCATTTGACCAGAGGGCCCACATGGTAAATTCTTGTTAACAAGTAGTTAGTAAGTACTTTGCTGGCTGACTATAGATCACACCTTCCCCACCGCAGCAGAGGTGGCATCTGGGGACAGATCATCCTTTGTTGTAGGGGACTGTCCTGTGTCTTGGAGGATATTTAGTGTCACTAGATGTCTCAGTTGTGACAGTTGTAAAGTGTCCCCTGAGGGGTGGAGTTGTCCCTGTTTGAGAATCACTGGGGTGGACCAATGTGCAAGGCAGTCTCTTCCCTAGAGGAGCTACCAGGAGAAGAGACACCGGCCCTCCTTGGAGGAGGGGTGTCTGCTCTCCCGGCCCTTCCTCAGAAGCACCTTCCTTCCTGCTGCTGGTCGCCCTGTGGTCGCTGTGCAGGACCTTCTCCTGAGGAGGAGGTGCCTGTCTGCGGTGCTGTCTTCCACAGTGGGCTCTGCCCCCTGTACTGAGCTCCACCATGGGGTTTGCTCTTCACCCCCTCCTTCCCACGCCCCTCATGGCATCTGGCACAGGACGTGCGCCCTGGGAGTGGATGGACCACGAGCGAGCCGTAGAGGACCCCCGGTGTGAGCTGGGTCCGAGCTGGCCTGAGCTTGACCCTTGTGACTTGGGAAGAGGGACCCCTCCTTCCTCTTTGCTTGCCTGGCTCTGGACAGGGAGGCGTGGAGCCTGCCCCCAGGTGCGTGGTCCTGGCTCTGCTGCCAGCCCGTGACTGGAAGCCTCCAGTGACTGAGTCTCGGGGTCAAGGGGTGGCTTTTGAGTTGACGTGTTCCTGAAGCTGTTTCAGCTCTACCTTGGCAGCTGCCTTTGCCATGAGCTTCCCCCTTTCGGGCCTTTGCCAAGTCCTGAGGGCGGGGGGTGAGGGACCAACCTCGCATCTGTTTGCATTGCCAATTAGTACTCCACTCCTCTTAGTTTAGGCAGCTGTGAACATGTGCCGATTGAAAAGGTGCCCAGGTCACACTGTGCTACTTAGACCTGTAGCTTTGTGGCTCAGGTAGCAGACTTGATCTCATGAAATTACCTTGCTCCTTCCTGATTGAGTTCAGCCAGGTCCAGTGGACGTGGTAATGTCAATTTGCTGTGTGCGAGTTAGTAAACTATCTCTGTCACTAAAAAAAAAAAAAAAAAAATTCTCCTTTTATTTAGTTCTAATCTTTAAATAATTCTTTTTTTTTTTTTTTTGGCAGTACTGGGGGTTGAACCCAGGGCCTCGCGCCTGCATGCTCTGCAAGTGCTGGACCACTGAGCTGCGCCCCAGCCCAATTTTTACTTTTTTAGAGACAGGGTCTCGCTAAATTACAAAGACTACCTCTGGTCTCGAACTTGCAATCCTCCCGCCTCTGCCTCCCAAGCCGCTGGGATTACAGGCATGTGCCACCATGCCTGGCACTTTAAATAATTCTTTATTGTGAAATAGTTATGGATTCACAGGAAGTTGTGTAGAAATAGACAGGGAAATCCCTGATGTCCTTCACCCCACCTTTTCTGATGTGGACATCTTAGATGACTACAGGTATATCCTCCCTCCCTCCCTCTGTTCCTTCCTTCCTTTCTCCCTTCCTTCCTTTCTCTTTCTGTATTGGGGGTTGAACCCAGGGCCTCAGGCATGCTTTGCAAGTGCTTTACCACTAAGCAGCACCTCCAGCCCGTTTCTACTTTTTATTTTGAGACAGGGTGTTGCTAAGTTACTCAGGCTGGATATGGATGTGCACCACTGCGCCTGGCTGGCTATCGGATATTTTCTTCAAGGGGGACCTGACATTGGCACAAGTCACTGGGCTGTTTAGATTTCATTATTGACGGGGCTAGTAGAGCGCTGTTCTGCACTTCCTGAGGACCTGGGTTCAATCCCCAGCACTGCAAAAAGTGGGAGAAGGCTGTGGCAGTTCACTCCGCAAAACAATCCCGAAACAGTCAGCTGAAGAAAACCCCATGAGGGTTGCTGAGTTGGACCCACCCTGATGGGTACCTAACAACAACAACAACAATAACAACAACAACAACAACAACAATGTTGATTGTTTGATTGTGGTGCTGGGGGGATGGAACCCAGGGCCTGAGCTAGTTAGGGAAGTGCTTCAGCACTGAGCCACACCCCTGCCCCCCCATCTCATTAGCTTTGCATGCACTCCTGTGCGATTGTCTGTGTGTGGGGGGGGTTAGCGTGGGTGGGCCTCCTGTGGCTCCCACCCTCCATGAGACACCGAGCTGCTGCACCATCACAAACCTCTCTGGCACCAGCCTTGCCAGCCACACCTACCGCCCCCACCCTGGCAACCACTGATCTGCTTGCTCTCCGGCTCTGTAATTTTGTGATGTCAGAGATGTCGTGTGGATGGAATTGAACCTGACCTTTGCAGATCGGCTTTTTTCCCTCTCAGCGTGGCTGGTGGAGATCCACAGGCTCTCCACCAATGTTGATCGGCATTATCGTGAAGCCAAGGAGTCCAAGGAGACACAAGCGCTGCTGATGTTGGCTAGATAAGCATTATTTACTGTTCGTTCATTTTGGAACTTTTGTTTGCTTTTATGCAAGTGATACTCTTGAAGAAAAGTCACATAAAATTTAGCACGTCTCTCTCTGTCTCTGTTCTGGCAGCACTGGAGGTTGAACCAGGGCCTCACACATGCTGGGTAAGTGCTAGGCCACTGAGCCACACCTCCATCTGCTCTTTTATGTTTTATTTTGAGGCAGGGTCTCATCGAATTGAGCAGGCTGCCTCTGGCCTCGAACTCACGACCCTTCTGCCTCAGCCTGCCAAGTCACAGTGATTGCAGGCATGTGCCAGTGAGCCTGGCTCTCTCTCTCTCTTTTTTCTGTGGTGCTGGGGATGGAGCCCAGGGCCTCTCAGGGGCTAGACAAGAGTGCTGCCGCTGGGCCACACCCACACTCAGCAGGCACTTGTCTTTGTTGCTGCTGGCAACATTAGTACATGGCTGGGAGTGTAGACGGTCCCAGCTTGGATTGTTCGACCTCACAAGTTTCTGAGTTTATCATTGCCTGACAGTGATGCCCATTTGGTAGAAGCCTTGCCTTACGTTGAATTTTGAGCTCTTCCTGGGCCAGCTGTATGTGGTTCGATCCTCTCCCATGATGCTGGACATAGGCAGCAAGGCACAGTCCCCAGTCAGCCCATGGTCACCATGCATACAACAGAGGGTCTACAGAGTGCTGTGTTTGTAGGCTGTAACATTTCATCGATCAGGTGTAGTCCATGCATTTTTGACCCGAGGTATTTTCGTCACCATGGATTTGTTGAGATAAACTGCGTGGCAAGTTGAGGCGAAAGTGCCATACTTTGAGGATTGGCTGCAGGACAAGCAGGACTGCCATGGGAGGGGAGGAGTGGGGGGGCCTTGTGAGAGCAGTCACGTTGCCTTGGGCAGGAAATTGCAAAAATCGCTATTTCTGCCTGTGTGTGGTACTGGGTCTGGGGTGTGGGGATGAATCTAGACATTTCTTTTTTGTTTTTTTTTTTTTTTTTTTTTTGGTACTGGGAGTTGAATCCAGGGCCTCGCGCCTGCATGCTCCGCAAGTGCTGGACCACTGAGCTGCACCCTCAGCGCATTTTTTCAGTTTTTGAGACAGGGTCTCACTAAGTTACACAGACTGCCTCTGGTCTCGAACTTGTGATCCTCCTGCCTCTGCCTCCTGAGCTGCTGAGATTACAGGCGTGCGCCACCGTGCCCGGCTCATTTCCGAGGGCTTGAAGGCGTCACACCGAGTCCTTCCACACGCTCCAGTGAAGGAGCCAGGACAGTGTAGTTGGCAGGTGGCAGAACCAAGCCTCCCCAGCCGGCAGGGCCTGCGTGCTGCATCCCACCGTTGGAATAGCAGCCCTTTCAATTGTACTTTAGATGACTAAAGTCTAAAAAAGTTTCTTTGTTAAGTCCTAGTACTTATTAGTCATAAATCAGACTTGGAGAAATGAAACATAAAGATTTCTGGGCTTGGGATGTAGCTCGGTGGTAGAGCACTTGCCTAGCATGCACAAGGCCCCAGGTTCTATCCCCAGCACTGAAGAAAAATTCAAATTCTGCTCAAGCTTTAGTGTGAAGATTAAGCACAAAGTGGGCACTTGATTTTCCTGCCTACGTCGTTCTGTTGCTGAATACTTATATATTTGTTTATCGACAGGGTCTCACCATGTAGCCCAGGCTGGCCTGGAACTGGTGACCGTCTTGCTTGGATGCTGGAATCACACGCGTGGGCCGCCGTACCCAGCTTGTGGAGTTTTTAAAAGAACCTTCAAAGTTAGAAGGCCATTTTATCTTAGCTGTCCATTTAGAAAGTGCTGACTTTTTGAAAAGAATGCTCCTCTTGCATATTTTCTTTTGTGCCCTTCTGCATAATTCATATTCCTTAGAAGCCAGCTTGAAGTGTGCGACACAGGGTAGGGTGAGGGATGAGGAAGGAAGTCTCTGCTCCAGTTGGCTCCTGTGCTGCCTGGGTGGCTGTGGCTTCCAGCAAACACCCACATGGCCTCCAAGCCTTTTCCTCCTGGCTCCTCCCGAGGGTGGGCTTGTTTTCCTTTGTGATAAGTCCAGTGCCCCAGTGGTAGCACATTCCCTGGGGGTACTTAGCCTCACCTCTTTCCTCTTAAAATGGTTTTCACTCTGCCACTTTTGGCAGCAATGTGTGCCAGGGTTTTGTAGTCAGAATTCTTGGAAAGGCTGTCTTTGTGGGATTGAATGGCATTTCCTTGGCCCTTAGAAAAATCGGATGAGTCAGCCCAAAGGGGAAGATTAGAGTCAGACATAGAATATGGCTTTTTTTTTTTTTTTTTGGTACTGGGGGTTGAACCCAGGGCCTCGCTTTTGCATGCTCTGCAAGTGCTGGACCACTGAGCTGCGCCCTCAGCCCATTTTTTTACTTTTTGGACAGGATCTCACTAAGTTACGCAGACTGCCTCTGGTCTCGAACTTGCAATCCTTCTACCTCCACCTCCCGAGCCTCTGGGATTACAGGTGTGTGCCACCACGCTCAGCTTAGAATACAGTATTTTGAGTTTTTTTGAGGGGGAGGGTACTTGGGGATTGAACCCAGGGCCTTGCACTTACTTTGCAAATGTTCTGGACCCCCAGCCTTTTTTTTTTTTTTTTTAATCTTGAGACAAGATTTCATGAAGTTATGCTGGCTCCCTTTGGCCTCAAACCTGCAATCCTCCTGCCTCCTGTCTCCTGAGTTGCTGGGATTGTAGGCCTGCACCAACCACCAAGCCTGGTTTGAGGAGATCTGCATTAATCTGAATGGAGTTGGAAGGTTGAGTGGGAAGGGCGGTGAATCCCTTGGCACCTCACCTGTCTTTTGTAAGTTCTTGAGCCTGAGCCAACCTCCCATAGCTCAAATTTCAGAATTTCTAAGGTTCCAAAAACCAAAAGTCTTTTTGTAAACCCATGGCAAGTGTGTGTGGCAAACGCGCAGGATTTGAGCCAGGCATCGCGGCATGTCCCTGTAATTCCAGCACTCAGGAGTGGGAGGCAGGAGGGTCACCAGTCTCAGGCCAGCCTGTGCTACTTAACCAGACCCTGTCTCAAACTGAAAAACAAAAATGTGGGGCGTGTGCTGCCATGAGGCTTGGCGCACTGCCTCGCAAGCCCGCAGGTGTCCTGTGCTTACAGGACGCTGTCCCTGCACAGAGGGCAGGTGACATGGGCACACCACTCTGGGCTGGTTTCTTCCTCAAGGGAGCAGCTCTGGCCTCAGCCTCAGATCAGGCATGCTCCACGGGCCTCGGGTGAAGTGCTGGGGCTCTGAGGGGAGGACCCTGTGGCACAGCCCAGCAGGACTCCGTGCCTGGAGGGTCAGAGGACCTGGGCTAGATCGCGTGGGCCCTTGCCCACCTTCTCTCTGAAGGCGGGCAGGTCCAGGGGGAGGCAGAGAGAAACAACAGAGGCACACAAGGGGCTGGGACGCCGCAAGACACTGACTCCTGGTGGGACCTGGGACCTGGGAATCCTTCGTGTTTGTGTGTGGCCTTGTGGGGCAAGCATGCTTTTTTGTGGCCGTGTGTCTGGTGCGGTGCCCCCTCCGTCCCCTTGCCCTCACTGGTCATCAGTGCCGGCGTTGCCTGGCCTGGGATGAGTAACACAGGACTGGATGGAAACTACACATTTGGCACCTAGGAGGTTGGCTGGCTTCTTTTGGCTTCCAGTGCTGTATGACGTTAAATGATGTTTTCCTCAGTTAGAAAAGATAGACTTTTCTATCATTCTTACAGAAACACAGCTGCCCACCCACAGCCTCGTGAGGCGTCGGGCTAGGTGAGGTGCAAGGCCAACGCCCATGTAAAGACAGAGGACCCAGCCTCACCAGAAGGCCACCCCTCCCCTGGGGCCTGGGGACCTGTGGGTGCATCACTGCCCACTGGCTCTCCGAAAACCCTGCAGTGCCCCACTGCATTCACTTACAAAGCAAGTGAACAAGGCGGATGTGGTGGTGCACCCCTTTAATCCCAGCACTGGGAGGCTGAGGCAGGAGGCCTGCAAGTTCAAGGGCAGCCTGGACTACACAGGGAGACCTTGTCTCAGAAAAACCAAAACAAAACAAAAGAAAAAGCTGGACAGGTTCCCCCCGCCCTATACTTGGGGGTTGAACCTGAGCCTTGTGCATACTTTGCAAGCAATCTACTGAGCTGCACACTCAGCCCCTTTTTTCATTTTTCATCTTGACTCAGGGTCTTTGCTAAGTTGTGCAGGCTGCCTCTGGCCTCGAACTTGCAATCTTTCTGCCTCTTACCTCCCGAGTCGCTGCGATCACAGGTGTGAGCTGCCATGCCTGGCTTGGACGTTCTTCAACAGGCCACATGATGCCTCAGATGCAGATGAAAAAAGTACATTTATCAGCATTTACCTTCTTCATAACTTCCCTGGCTTTGGTGTGAAAGCTAACAAGGCTGAAATGTCCCCGAAGCAGCACTGTGGTGGGGGCGTTATTTTGAGAGAGGCCCAGGGTGGCCGGTGCTGAGTGGGCGCCCGTGTGGAGGTGAGTGCTGGCCATGGGACAGATCAGTTCTGGGGTGGTTTGGCTGAGACGTGTAGAATGAATGGCGTGTGAGTGGACAGCAGCCCCACTTTGGAAAGGGGCCCTGGAGACTGGAGTTGGGAGGAGACCAGTACGTGAGTGGGGCAGTGAGATCACAGGGCCAGGGCGTGCGGGGAAGAGAACAGCACGTGAGTGCCAGGGCATGCGGGGGATGTCCACGCTGCGTCCCTCTGAGGTGTGGAATGCAGGTGCGGTGTGAGCTGGCGGCCACACCTGCCTCCACGGCACCCCAACATCATTTCCCACCAGCTGTCAGGCTTTTCCGTCAGCATGACTGCGGGAGAGGACTGAGACCGGGGCCGCAGTATGGGAAGGGATCTTCCGCCTTCCTCCTCTGAGTGGGACAGCGGGGGAGCATTGGGGCAGAGGTGGGGGGGGGTAGTGGGGCACTGCAGGGTGTTTGGAGAGCCAGTGGGCAGTGATGCACCCACAAGTCCCCGGGCCCCAGGGGAGGGGTGGCCTTCCCATGAGGCTGGGTCCTGTGTCTGCACAGGTGCCCTGGCCTTGCGCCTCACCTAGCCCGATGGCTCACCACGCTGTGGGTGGGCAGCTGTGTTTCTGTAGGATGTGCCCATGAGGAAAATCTGTAGCCAGTGGTTTGGGTCAGGGCTTGGTTTGCTCTGCTTTCGCTCCCACTTTGCAAACGTTTGCCCCGCGGATGCCTGGAGCCTTTGCTTTTGCCAGAAATTGAAACCCTGCGAGAACTGTGGTGGTTCTGTGTCTGCCTCTCTCTTTGGACTCAAGCTGCTTCCCATACACCTTCCTTTCCAAGGTTTGCTGTCTGGGTACAGGATGGCTAAAAGGGTAGAGGCCTGACTCATGTGGGATTGCCTGGTCTTTGCGCATCGTAGGGTCCGGATTAGAATCTTGCTCTGAACCCCATTGTACCAGAAAGATTTTGAGGGTCTCTGATTGATGCTGAGCTGGTTGACTGCACTGAAGGCTTCCGTATAAGCGGGGTGTCCATCGACAAGTGATGGTCAGTGAGCTGCAATGCTGGGACTTAAGCAGCCTTCCTGCCTCAGCCTCATGAGGCGCTGAGACCACAGGTGGCAGCGGCTACAACCGTTACTTCTAGTTAACGTGTGCCTTCTGTTCAGTCGGTTCTCCATTTTAAACTCAATGGCTTGCTGTTTACAACCTGAGACGTCACACAGAGTAGTTCATCAAGCCCTCCTCAGAGCCGGGCGCTCAGGAGGGAGTTTCAGGGTGAGTCTGTGTGCCACGTGGTCCCAAGTCCTCAGTGTGGCGTCTCTGAGGTGGGCATCCCCGAGTGCAGATGCTGGGTTCTTTTGAGTGCTGATGTCTGCTTACTGTGAATTCTCCAATGCAGCGTTGCTGTAGGTCTAAATTAAATCTGTTTTTAATAAGTAGCCAAGAAGACAAGCAGGCCGTGGTGGCGCATGATAACCCTAGCCCAATCCTGGTCAGCTTGGGCTACATAGGGAGACGGTCTCCACCCAAAAAACAAGAAAGAAAAAGGCAAAACCACAAGAACATGCTACAAGGAACTTTGTTTTCCTTTCTTTCTTTTTACGGTGCTAGGGCTTGAACTAAGGGCCTCGAGCATTTAGGCAGGCATTCCACCACTGAGCTGCATATACCCCCAGGCCTTGGTTTTTTGAGACAGGGTATTGCTGTATAGTCCAGACGAGCCTGGAACTCGTGATCCCTTGACTGCTGGGATGACAGGCATGCGCCACCATGTCTGGCTTGTTGCGCTATAGTTTTGATGCAACCCTAGCAGTGAGGGGTGTCCTGAGGTTGTATATCTCAAATTTCTTTTCTTTATTTTGTGACATAATTGTGTAATTTACTCATCCATTCAGCAAATTTACTGAATGTCTGTTGTGTGCCAGGCATTATTGTAGGCATTGGAGATGCAGTAGTCAACCAAATGAACACAATTCTTTTTACTTTCAGAATTTAAATTCCTGTGAGAACAGACAGAGGAATGAGACAAGCATATCTGTGTGTCTCTGTCCATACATCTGTAATGGAGAAAAACGAGCTAGGAGGAAGAATAGAGAGCAAGAAAGTGGTTTGCCCTTGTGGAGGAGGTGGCCGGGGTTGGTGGCCTGGACGAGGCAGGTTTCAAGGACACTAGGAGAGAGATGACAGTGTGTGGGGGACATCAGGCGCAGAGCTCTCTGTAGAGTTACAGGGGTGTAAGGTGGAGGGTCAGGCCGGAACTAGGGCAGGAGGATCGCAAGTGTGAGGCCAGAGGCCGCTTGTGCAATTTAGCAAGACCCTGTCTCAAAATAAATAATAATAATAATAAAAAAAAGAGGCTGAGGGTGCAGCTGAGTGATAGAGGGCTTGCAAAGTATGCTCAGGCCCTGGGTTCAACCCACCAGTGCTGCATTAGAAAACAAATAAAAGAAGGAGAGCCAGCTCTGATCTTCCCAAGGGTTTTCCTGCGAAGAGCAGTGGGGGTGGGTGGGGACTGCGGAGGGCAGAGCACGCGTTGACTCCCTGCCGCCGTGTGACAGGTCCGCGCACACGAGCAGAGCAGGCAGCACCACGTCTTCTCAGTGCTGTGGTTAAACCCAGGCAGTGGGGCGCGCGCGGCTCCTCTGCGTGGGACCTCACGGACTCCGGATGCGTGCAGGGCTCTGGGGGAATCTTTTTCCTGGTCCATCGAGCTGCAGGCTGCATTCAGCAACTTGTGGCAGGGCCCAGGTCTCTTTCCTAGGTGGCCGTTAGCCTAGGGTGGCCTTTGACCCCAGAGTGTGTCCACATTCCTTCTAGTTCCCCCCCATGTGGCCCCTGCAGGAGCCGTCCAGGTTTGGCTCTCTGACCCCTCCTCAGCCTGCCCCTCTGCTTTCTGGGTGTGTGTCAGAGGCTCTTGTCTCTGTCCCCCCCGCCCGGGTGAGGCAGGCTCACTCCTGCCTCAGCTGCACGCACAGGGCCCCTTTCGCCGGCAGAGTGCTTGCAGGTCCCACAGTGGGAGCGAGGAGGTCTGTGGGGACCTGTGCCCACCACAGCAGGGTCAAGACAGGTCTTTTGTTTTTGTTTTTTAAGACTGATTTATTTGTTCAAAAATTTGTTGAGCTGGGCGCGGTGGCGCATCCCTGTAATCCCAGTGGCTCAGGAGGCAGAGGCAAGAGGATTGCAAGTTCGAGACCAGAGGCAGTCTGTGTAATTTAGCGAGACCCTGTCTCAAAAAGTAAAAAATGGGCTGGGGGTGCAGCTCAGTAGTCCAGCACTTGCAGAGCATGCAGGCACGAGGCCCTGGGTTCAACCCCTAGTACCGCAAAAAAAGAAAAAAAAATTTGTTGAGTGCCTAGTTTGTGGCTTGAGCAAATGGACAAAAAGAGCTGCCCTCATTTGGCCGTGGTTCAGCCAGCTAGACGTGATGTGGATAATGTGTCTTGTATCCCATGGCAGGGGACAGTGAAGCAGGCAGGGATATGGAGTGTGGTGGCTGGGGTGGCCATGCTCTGGAGCACTGGCTGGAGGCATAGGAGCCTGGGAGAGAGGCTGGAGGCCTGCCACCCATTGAGGGCATTGGAGGGTCAGCAGAGAGGGACTTACACTTCTCGTGCCATGCTGAGAGAGGTGGGACTTTGTACTTCCTTACCTATGCAGAAACCGAGGCACAGGGAAGCGGTGAGCGAGCCCAGGTCACCGGAGCTCCTACGAGGCCAAGCCAGGGTGAACTGCGTCAGTTCCCCTGAGCTGCCTTCCCGCTGCCTGGTCTCCTCTCTGACAAGCCTCCGTCAGCATCAGGTCGCTGGCCCAGGCCCTCCCGAGAGGGGCTGCCACGCCAGGCACTTGCGCTGTGCTCCTTAGCCGTAGGGGAGCCCGTGGGCTTCCTCGGGCACCGCCTTGCCTTGTTGTTAGGCTCTCCCGTGCCACGGCCAACCTTCCTGTAGGGGGCCTCTGTGCTTCTCCCGCTTCTGTGAGGCCTCCCAGTGGAGATGTCTGTACCTGTCTGTACCGTGTCTAGGCTTGAATACCTTTTGTTTTTATCTTGTTAATCCCGCACAGAGTTTACCTTCTTGTTAGATGAGAGTCAGTCCCTTGCAGTTCACCACGTGGGCCCAGAACAGTTTATAAGTACGACCGACTTTTCTTGCTTGTGGTCCCACTTGAATACGTTCTCAGATTTTGGGGTGTTTTAATGGGCTTTGTAGTCTGTCCCACGAAAACACTGACTTGTTTATTTGTACTTTTATAGTAAGTCATTGGGCAGGTCTTACAGCATTCATTTTTGTTGTTTTCTTGCTTCATTTTGTCCCATTTAATGTTTAAAACATTAAGTAATATTTAAAGAAGGTAGTTTAAGAAGTTAATTATAAAACTCTGACTCCCTCTTGTCCCCATTCCTAAACCTCAGGGCCAATTATTATCATTTATATAGCTATTTACTTAAGAGAGTGATTCCTTAGTAAGTCTCATTTGCATGTTATACTATTTACAAGTATGTTTTTTGAGACAGGGTCTTGCTATGTAGCGAGGCTGCCCTTGAACCTGTGATCCTCCTGGCTCAGCCTCCTGACTGTTGGGATTACATGCGTGCGCTACAAGCGATTATGGGAGTCCCCTGGCGAGCCAGGCACCGCCCTGGCTCTGAGATGGCAGCGGCGGGAGGACAGACGGGCTGTTAAGCTCACCAGGAGCTTCCATGTCAGTGGCTGAAGTTAGAAAAGGGAAGGCTGTGTATTATGAGACCAGAGCAACAGAAAGTCAGGAAGGATGGTGATCGGGGAGACGAGGGTGCAGGCTTTCCGATTTTTAAAATTTCTTATTTTCCTTGCATGGCTGGGGTGGTGAACCCAGGGCCTACCCCATGCTAGGCAAGTGCTCTGCCACTGAGCTGCACCTCCAGCTTCTTTTTGAGGTAGGGTCTGGCTAAGTTGCACAAGCTGCTTCTGGCCTCGAACTCACGATCCTCCTGCCTCAGCCTCCTGAGCTGCTGGGATGACAGGCGGGTACAGCACCTGGCCAGGTTTTCTGTTTTAAAGAGTGCCCGGGGTCACCTGGCTGTGAAGGTCACAGTTGCTCCACAGTGAGTTCCCTCACTCGCAGTACGTGCAGTACTGACCAGCAGGAGCTCCGGGGCAGAGCTGGGCGCCCGCCGTGGGGAGTGGCCCCGGTGTCTGGAGGAAGCAGGAAGCAGCATGAGCCCCCCTGGCATTGCAGAGCGAGCCAGGCAAAGGCTGGGGTTAGGTCAGATCCCCGAGCATCTGCAGCATCTCAGGTCTTGGTGGTGCAGAGTGGTGATGCTGGAGGTCAAGGGTGCAGACGAGCAGTGTAGGCGGGAGCCAGGCAGGAGGCGCAGGCTGGCCCGGGACCAGTGGGACGTGGAGAATAGTCCAGGGAAGGCAGCACGGTGGGCCATGCTGCAGAGGGGCCAAGGGGCAGCAGGGCACACTCAGGGAGGTGGCAACTCCAGGCATGAGGAGTCCCTGGTGGGGGCCTGGCCAGAGACCAAGGCAGGAGGTGAGGAAGGCCACAGCCACGTCAGGGGACACCACCGTGGCATGTGGGTATGGGGGTGTTCTGTGTGGAGAGGGAACGTTCTTTCCACCTTCTTCTTATTAATAGGATGGTCATATTGGAGGTGGAGGATGGAGTTTAGACCAGGCTTGGAATCAGGAAGGCCAGTTAGGAAGAGACTGATTGCTCTGCTCCAGAGGTGGCGAGGGCCTGAGTCAAGGCAGTCGGCCTGGGCAGGATTAGCAGTGAGCCAGAGACTGAGCAGGCCTGTGGCACCCGATCCCATCAGATCTCAGAAGCTAAGCAGGGTTGGGCCTGGTTAGTACTTGGATGGGAGACCACCTGGGAACACCAGGTGCTGTAGGCTTGGGAGACGGACCCGGCAACCCACTCCCAAAAATCAGTTTGCCATTGAAAACCCTATGAACAGCAGAGAAGCACTGACAGTAGTGTTTCACCTGTTGCACATAAGGTCGCTATGAGTCAGATACCGACTCGCCGGCACCTAACAACAAGAGACCAAGCAGCATCATGACTCACCTGAACCCCATAGACACCCACATGTTCCTTCTGCCAGTGCAGATCTCAAAGGGTCTCAAGAGCTCTGTCTGTCTCGGGCCACAAGACAGGCCTCTGCAGGCCTGAAGAACCAAAGTCACAAGTGTGCTCTTCAGCCCCCAGGGGATGGAATTAAAAATCACTGACAGGAAGAAGTTCGGAAATTCATAAACACGTGGCAGTGAAACAACACCTTTCTGAGCCAGTGGGTCAGAGAGAAAACCAGGCTGAACAGTATTTGGAGAGAAATGAAAACGAAATCACCACGTATCAGAATTTAATGGATTTAGTGAAGACAGGGTTTGGGGAGTTTATGGCTGTGAATGCCTCAGGAGGCTAAGGCGAGGATTATGAGTTCAAGGCCAGCTTCTGCTCCATAGTGAGACGCTGTCTCCAACAAAACAAAACAAAACAAAACAAAGAGAAACATTTCAAATCATTAACTTAACCTGACATTCTACTGTAAGTCACCTGGAAAAGAAGAACACACAAAACCCAAAACAGCACTGGGCGTGGTGGCACATGCCTGTAACCCTAGCGACTTGGGAGGTGTAGGTGGGAGAATTCTGAGTTCGAGGCCAGAGGCAGCCTGTGTAACTTAGTGAGACCCTGTCTCAAGATAAAAAATTAAAAATGGGCTGGGGGAGGAGCCCAGTGGTGGAACCCATGCAAAATATGTGTGAGGCCTTGGGTTCAACCCTCATGTCACACACACACACACATACAAGAATAGAGCAAAGATTGTTTCCTGGTTTAAAAAACCCCACAAAATTGGCAAACTGTTAGCTAGACTGACCAAGAAAATGAGAGAGGAGACTTAAATTGCTAAACTCAGGAGTAAAAGAGGGGACATTATTACTGACATTCAGAAATGAAAAGGATTATAAGGTAGTACTATGAATAATTTTACACCAAAACATTAGATGTCTTTGATGAAATGGACAAGTTTCTAGAAAGACAACTACTGAAATTGACTCAAGAAGAAAGAGAAAATCTGTATAGATGTATAACAAGTAAAGAAACTGAATTATTAAATAAGAATTTCCCATAAGAACAATTCCCCTGGGCCAATGGCTTTACTGGTGAGTTCTACTGAACACTTAAAAATTAATCACCGATCCTTCAAAAGTTCCTTGGAAAAACAGAAGAGGACAGGGTAGTTCCCAACTCATTCTATGCAGCCGTTGTCACCCTGATACCAAATCCAGAGAAAGACATCACAAGAAAACCACAGGCCAATATTTATCATGAACATGGAAGCAAAATTCCTCAGTCCAGTATCATCCCACTGAATCCTGCAAAACATTAAAAAGATTATGTTCTAACTAGTTATAAGTGAGGTTTATCCTGGGAAGGCAAATTTGGCTTACCAACTGAAAATCAAACAGTTCAGTATACCATATCAATATAATAAAGGACAAAATGTGCAATAGTCAGAGCAGATGATACAGAAAAGAACAAAACTGGAGGATTCGCTTGTTAATTTCACAGCTTAACACAAAGTGATCAAGATGGTGTGGAGCTGGTATATAAGGGCAGATACATCTATTACTGGAGTAATTTTGAAAGTACAGAAATAAAACTTTACATTGTTGGTCAACTGATTTTTTTTTTTTTTCTATTGCTAAGGATGTAACTCAAGCCTGCACTATACCACCCTGGCATCTGATCTCATCAGATCTTGGAAGCTAAGCAGGGTTGAGCCTGGTTAGTACTTGGATGGGAGACTACCTGGGAATACTGGGTGCTATAGGCTTGCAGGAAGGACCTGGTAGCCCCAATCCTGAAATAATCAGCCATTGAAAACCCTATGAATAGCAGAGAAGCAGTGCCAGGTATAGTGCCTGTCTGGTAGTATTTCCTTCTGTGGTACACAGGGTCACTATGAGTTGGACCCAACTTGATGGCACCTAATAAGGTATAGAACCCAGGTCCTCATGTGTGCTTGGCAAGCACTCTACCTCTGAGCTACACCCCTAGTCCCTCCTTCCTTCTTCTTGTTAGTGCCACCAAGTTGGTGTCCGACTCATAGCCACCCTACTTACAACAGACAAACCAGTATTGTTAGTGCTTCTCTGCTGTTCATAGGGTTTTCAATGGCTGATTGTTTTTGGGAGTGGGCTTCCGGGTCTTTTTCCCAAGCCTACAGCACCTGGTGTTCCCAGGCGGTCTCCCATCCAAGTGCTAACCAGGCCTGACCCTGCTTAGCTTCCAGGATCTGATGGGATCGGACACACAGTGGTACAGCTACAGGCCAGTCCTTCCCTGGTACACTGATTTTTTTTATGGGAGTGCCAAGACAATTTGTGTGTGTGTGTATGTGTGTGTGTGTGTGTGTGTGGGGGGGTGTTCTTTTATACAAATGGAGCTGGGATAACTGGATTCACACGGAAAAAAATGTGTTGCACCCCCTACCTCACATCATACACAAAAAATTACCTCAAAAATGGATCGTAAACTCAATGTATGAGCTAAAACTATAAAATACTTACACAAAGGGAGTAAATCTTTGTGGCATTTTGAAATATTTATTTAGGTGTGATAACTGCTATATTTGATTTTAAAAAAGAGTAATTGGACACCATTAGAATAAAATATTTGTGCTTCAGCAAAATACTCTTGATAAGGTGAAAAGACAACCCAAGGATGAGAGAAAAATCTTCAAAAATCATATATCTGCAAAATAGTTTGTATCTAGAATATTTAAAGAACACAATGATAAAGCAAATAACCCAATTAGAAAATGTGACCTAGGCCATGTGTGGCAGTACAGCCCTGTTATTCCAGGGACTCTGGAAGCTGAGGCAGGATGATCGTAAGTTCAAGGGCAGAGGTAGTGTATGTAATTTAGCAAGACCCTGACTCAAAAAGAAAAAAAAAAAAAAAGAGGAAAAAAAGGCCTTGGGTGCAGTCCAGTGGTAAAACACTTACAAAGTAGGTGTGAGGCCTTGGGTTCAGCTGACAAGTATGGCAAAAACAAACAAACCAAAATGTAGCCAGGTGTGGTAGGATAAGCTTATAGTCACAGCTGTTGGGGAGGCTGAGGCAGAAGGTTTTAGAGTTCAAGGCCAATCCAGGCCGCATAATGAGACCCTGTACTTATAAAGAAACAAAATGTGCATTTCTAGAGCTGAGTGTGTAGCTCAGTGGTGGATTAGTAGTCTGGCATGTGGAGGCCCTGGGTTCAATCTCCAGTACTGCCAAGGGAATAAAACACGATACAGTATCTGGATATACACTTCTCTGAAATAGATATGCAGATGCCCCATGAGTGTGTTCAGATCCAGCAGGAAAATGCAGATCACAGCCATAGTGAGGCACTGCTTCACACCTTCCGGATGGCTGTGGTGAAAACGGTGACAAAGCGGTGTTGGCAAGACTGTGAAGAGCGACACCGGAGCCCTCTCCTTTCCTTTCCTATCCTTTCCTTTCCTTTCCTTTCCCTCCCTCCCTCCCTTCCTTCCTCCCTTCTTTCCTTCCTTCCTCCCCCCCCCCCTTCTTTCTTTCTTTTTGCGGTACTGGGGGTTGAACCCAGGGCCTCGCGCCTGCCTGCTCTGCAAGTGCTGGACCACTGAGCTGCGCCCCCAGCCCATTTTTCTACTTTTTGAGACAGGGTCTCACTAAGTTACGCAGACTGCCTCTGGTCTCAAACTTGGGATCCTCCTTTCTCCGCCTTCCAAGCCGCTGGGATTACAGGCGTGCGCCACCGCGCCCGGCCTTGACCTCATTCTTTTCTGATGGGGAAGTGAAATGGAGCTGCCTCGTGGAAGACACCGCATCAGGGTCGCACAGTGTTAAACACAGAGTTGTCTCGCGATCAAGAACTTGGTCCAAGAGGAAGAAGAATGTGTGTACTGAAACTTGGGCGGAGGTTTAGCACAGTTGGTAGAGTGCTGCTCTGAGGCCCTGGGTTTGATCCCCAGCACCGCAAAAACGGGAGGAGGACCTGGGAGCCCACTCCCAACACAATCCTGAAACAGCCAGCCATTGAAAACTCTGTGAATAGCAGAAAAGCACTGACATAGTGCTGGACGTGGCTCAGTGCTGGAGAGTGTTTTGTTCTGTTGTACATAGGGACACTGTGTGTTGGATCTGACTCGAAGGCATCTAATGACAGCGATTTAAATCAACTGTTTTTGGTGGTGCTGAGGGTTGAACCTATGGCTTTGTGCATGCTTGGCAAGAGCTCTGCCACTGAGCTGCACCCCCTGGTCTCTTTTTCACCTTTTATTTTTGACATAGGGTCTCACACTAAATTATACAGGCTGCCTCTGGCCTTGAACTTGCAACCCTCTCACCTCAGCTTCCTGAGCTGCTGGGATTATAGGTGTGTGGCTCCATGCTTGGCTTACAACAATATTTTTAGGCTAATGTAATGAGTTATGTATGATTCTATTTAGATGAAATGTTTAGAAGAGGTCAGTCTATCAAAAGTTGATTTGTACCTGGGCACTGTGGCACATGCCTATTAACCCCAGGAATTCAGGAGGCTGAGGCAGGAGGATCACAAGTTTGAGACCAGAGGCAGCCTATACAACTTAGTGAGACCTTGTCTCAAAATAAATTAAAAGGAGCTGGGGGTGCAGCCCAGTTATAGAGTGCTTGACTAGCATGCTTGAGGCCCCTGGAAGGCTACCAGCCTTCCAGTACTGCCCCTCGTGCCTCCCCACCCCGCTAAAAAAGGTCAATTTGTGGTTGCCAGAGGCTGGTAGGAGGGTTGGTGAATGACCGCTAATGGATGCGGGCTTGCTTTTTGGGGAGATGAAAGTGCTCTGTAATTAGAATGTGGTGAGGGATGGGCGACTGTGTGAATATGTTGAGTTCTACTGAAGTGCGTGCCTTACGTGAAATTGTTTAGTATGTGGATTCCGCCCCAGTGGAGCTGTTGAGAAGCATATGCCAGGCAGCACGTCAAAGTCAAACCTGGATTCCAGTCTGTGGCTTGTCCGCAGGATGGTTCTTAATGTCCCTGAACCCTTTGATCACAGTTCGTTGTTGAGTTTGACTGGGGACCCATCCTCCCTGTGCATGAGCACAGACCATGCGGAGACATCCCTGACAGTGGCCACGGTGGCTCCTGTGGCTGCTCTCTGTTTCTTACCAGCTATCGCAGGTGGCCCTACCTGCAGGACAGAGGTGGGGAAGCCCATGATCAAGTTGTACAGCTGGTGGGGGTGGCTGGTCTTCCAACCCAGGGCATGACTCAGTTTGCTGGGTGGCCTCTGCGGTGACCCACTTCAGCATCACATTAGCAGTGACGTCTTCCTCCAAAGAGAGACGGTGCCCGGGCCAGTCACCATTGCCGACAGCGGCATTCTGTTCATGCGCAGTGCAGACGCCTTCTGCAGAGCGTCTCTGCTCACCTGGTGCGTAGCTCTTGATGTGCCTGGGCCACTGTCCTGAGCAGTCGTGCTGGCTCTTCCCAGGGTGCAGCAGTTGCTCTGTTGTTGTTGTTGTTAGGTGCCATCGAGTCGGTATCCAACTCATAGCGACCCTCATGAGGTTTTCAATGGCTGTTTCGGGATTGCCATGGGAGTGGATTGCCAGGCCCTTCTCCCATTTTTGTGGTGCTGGGAATTGAACTTGGGACCTCAGAGACTGCAGCGCAGCGCTCTACCAACTGAGCTAAATCCCAGCCCGCAGTTGCTCTAGTGGAATCAATTTTGGGATTTTTTACAAAGACTTAAAACTGTTTTGATGACGTTTTATTGTATGTGTCAAAGGCTTTAAAGTTTAGGTGTTTTGTTTTGTTTTCTATCTGCAGTACTGGTGAGCTGAACCTAGGGTCTCACACATACTTTGCAAGTGCCCCACCACCGAGTTGCGCCTGCAGTACCCTTTTTACTTGTTGAGACAGGGTCTTGCTAAGTTATCCAGGATGCCTCTGGCCTTGAACTTGTGATCCTCCTGCTTCTGCCTCCTAAATCATTGGGATTACAGGTGTGCGCCTCTGCCCAGTTTAGTTTGGTGTGTGTGGGTTTTTTTTTTTTTTGCGGTACTGGGGGTTGAACCCAGGGCTTCGAGCCTGCATGCTCTACAAGTGCTGGACCACTGAGCTGTACCCCCAGCCCATTTTTTTACTTTTTTGAGACAGGGTCTCGCCAAATTATGCAGACTGCCTCTCGTTTCAAACTTGTGATCCTCCTGCCTCCACCTTCCAAGCTGCTGGGATTACAGGAGTGCGCCACCACGCCCTGCAAGTTTGGTGTTTTATAGTAGTCTTTTGTAGATTCCTGTAATGTTCATCAGAATTGAGGCCGTTTCCAGCGTACTAATGCTGCCTGTGCTGAGTTCAGCCTGCAGAGGAGAAATGATGAGCTCGCGTGTTGCTGCTGGGGAGTGAACTTTACCCCCAGGGATCAGTCTGAGCCTGGCCCACACACTGCATTCTTCTGGGCTCTCAGAGGCAAATTGCAGCTTGCTTCTGGCTAGTGGCTGCGGCTAGTCTGGGTCACGCATTAGCCACCAGCACTCCCAAGTCCATGGTGGGAATTACCAGCTGCATCTCAGAGTCAGTGGAGTGTAGCTGAGACCAGAATCCCAGAGATCAGACTGTCTGGTGGGTTTTGTCACAGGCCAGTCAGTGGCTGATGCATTGCCCTTTTAAAATTGATTTGTAAAGTCAGGAAAGCTTAGTAAAACCCTGTCCTTGCCTAAAGGTAATCCTTTTAAAAATTATAAGATTTCTTGTTAGATGTCTTCTCCGCCAGGTGAGGCCCTCTATCTGGGGGTGGAGGAGTGACTTTAGTCAGCACTGACAGTGCTGGGTCAGGAGCCTGGGCCAGTCACCATGGCGGACAGCGGCATTCTGTTCATGCCTGGTGCAGACGTCTTCTGCAGAGCGTCTCTGCTCACCTGGTGCGTAGCTCTTGGTGGCCTGGGCCACCGTCCTGAGCTGTCGTGCTGGCTCTTCCCAGGGTGCAGCAGTCGCTCTGGTGGAATTTCCCCCGTGGGAAATTTCCAGAGCTTGGCCCTTGGCGATTGCTTTGCTCGGGTGCGAGAAGGCAGTGCAGCGTGGAGGCTGCTGGCTGCTTGCCTCCCCCGGCCTTCACGCTCTCGCAGGGCACTGTGCTGCTCTTTCCTTCAGCAGAGCAGGCTTGGAGGCCTCCCAGACCCGGGACCCTCGGCCCCACCCTGGAGCCACAGCACCGTGTGCTCTGGCAGCGCACTTGCCCTCCACGGTCTGGGTGTCTGTGTGTCCATCCCATGATTTCTCCCCACGCCAGGGGCTCTCAGATAGGTAGAGCTGCCCTCATTGCGGGGCACCCTTCGCCATCCCTGCCGGTCCTCAGTGTTGGGAGGCAGCCGATGGACGCTGGACCCAGTGAGGAAGAGATGGCCTCCCTGGCTGGTTGCAGGGGTGGAGAGGGCAGCAGGCAGAAACAGCAGATGCCCGAGGGCAGAGGTGGGCACAGCAGGGGCCTCTGACCCTTCTCTTTGAGCTGGCCCGGGGGGACAGCTGGGGGACGGGTGGCAGGCCTCGCACGGCAGGGGGGGTCATTCCTGTGTCTGAAGAGATCTGGGTGTCCTGCAGGGCGAGCCATGGTCAGATGGATCCACGGACTCACCTAGAGGCGGGGGACGTCCAGCGTGTCCACCAGGCCTGAGGGTGGGCGTGACCCAGGTGCCCACGGAGGGCCATTCCTGGGCAGGGCCCTGCTGTGAGGTGGTGGCTGTGGTAGGAACCTGGGGCAGGAGCTCCAGCAGACGCAGGCTGGCTGTGCCTGGGAGCCTGCGCTCCTCCCCTCGGCCCGGAGCAGCCTCTTGTCCACGAAGCCTGGTTCCTTGGAGGGAGATGGGGTTTCAGGACCACTGTCTGGGTGCTTGTGGGGCCTGTTGCTGTTCCTGGGTCTAGGCAGACACCCTGCACTGGAACCACAGCCGGCCACCGCCAGTCGCCAGGACCGAGCTTCCTCTCTCCCCGCCCGGAGCTGTGTCCCGGCCCACCTCGCGGTCTGCCTGGATGATCACGTGTGTGCTGTGTCCAGTCCTGACGCTGCCCTCTGAGTGAGGCTGGAGCAGCTGCCGCGTTCCCCTTCCCGACTGTGCTCTTGGGGGAGAGGCAGGTGGCAGAACACACGACATTTTTGCACACCGTTCCCGTGTTGGCGCCCCTGTGGTCCCTCGTGTGCCTGCCCCGGAAGGGACTTAGGGAGCGGCGTTGTCGGGGTTGGTCTGTGGTACTCCAAGGCTGTCTGCGCTGGGTGTGAAGCCCTGGGTCGCAGCTCTCTGTTGAGTTCCTCAGGTCCATCACAGCCGGTCTGACGGGAAGCACTGTCTCGTGTCCTGAGCACTCCACACAGCGCGCTCACAGCTGTCGCCACTAGGCACAGGCTGCTGTCACGGGTGCAGGTGGCCGTGCTGGACATGACCGGTGCCGGCGGGGCCACCGTGCTGGAGTCTTCTGATCCTGACTTACTTTCTGGCATAAGTTGTGTTTGTTGTTATTGTTAGGTGCCGTCGAGTCATGCCCTACTCATAGCGACCCTCATAGGGTTTTCGATGGCAGACTGTTTCGGGATTGCCTTGGGAGTGGGTTGCCACGTCCTTCTCCCATTTTTGCGGTGCTGGGAATTGAACTCAGGACCTCAGAGACTGCAGAGTGGCGCTCTACCAACTGAGCTAAATCCCAGCCCCTGGCATAAATTACTTGCTCTTTTTTCCTAGATGTTTAAAGGACTTTTTTTTTTGTCTTTTTCTTTAAAGCCCAATTTTACTAGACTCTGTGTTGGATTGTATTGTCTGGAGTTGATATTCCCAGGTATGTGCCGTGATTTTTTCAAATCCGTGGTTTTAAATCTTTTTTATGTGTGTTTTGTCTAGTTTCGAAAAAGCTTCTGCACACAGAGTGTTCTCTGTCCCACGACTCATCCAGGCGTCTTCCTGGACCCCTGCTCTCTGGGCAGCGTCTCTACCAGGCTGCGGTGTCTGTGGCTTTTCCTGGAACCTTCTTGTTCTTCATCTCTTTTTTATTTAAACAGATTTAAGATCTTTTTTTTTTTTTTTTTTTTTGAGACAGGATCTTGCTAAGTTACACAGGCTGCCTGTGGCCTCAAACTCATAATCCTCCTGCCTTTTATCGGTGAAGCCTGGTTTCTTCCCCGACTAGCTGGGATTGCAGGTGTGCACCACCGTGCCTGGCATAAACAGTTTTCTTTCTTATGGTCTTCTGTCTTTTGCTCAAGGTCTCTGTTACGTTTGTTCTTGTTTCTTTCTCCTTTTTTCTTTTCTTTTGCTGTGCTGGGGATGGAACCCGTGGCCTCACACATCCTCAGCACACATTCTACCACTGAGCGACACATCCCCTGCTCTTATTTTTTTGATATATATTTTTTTGTTTCTGATTTCCTTATTACTGGCATCTATCTGAAGTTTTTCTGATAATATTTTAAAGTGTCCATAAGGTGTATGGTATTTTCCCTAACTTTTTTCCTTGTGGTACTGGGGGTCGAATCCAGGGCCTCGCACTTGCATGCTTTGCAGGTGCTGGACCACTGAGCTGCCACCTCCAGCCCATTTTTTTACTTTTTGAGACAGGGTCTCACTAAATTATGCAGACTGCCTCTGGTCTCGAACTTGCAATCCTCCTGTCTCCGCCTCCTGAGCTGCTGGGATTATAGGCATGCGCCACCGTGCCCGGCTCTTCCCTAACTTTTTAGGCTTATTTTGAGGTGGGCTCCTGTCCGGTCATTCTGTGGATCATCTTTATCTGAGGAGCTTTGTTGTCTGTAGGGAAGCTGTTGTGTCCCTTCTTCTCCTTACCTCTGTGGGTTTTTTTTAACTTTTATTTTTTAAAGACAAGGTCTCACTATGTAGCTCATCCTGGCCTTGAACTTGTGATCCTCCTGCGTCCATCTCCCAAGGGCTGGGATTACAGGTGTGCCTCACCATGTCTGGCTACTCCTTACTTCTTATAATTTGTGTAAAATTGGACCTCTGTACTTTCTTACTGTTTATTTTAGTTTTTGAGGTGTTAGGGGCCTCATGCATGCTAGGCAAGTGCTGTGCCACTGAGCTGCATCCCCAGCCTCTCCTGTTTTTTTTTTTTTTTTTCTGGTACTGAGGGTTGAACCCAGGACTTCGTACTTGCATGCTTTGTGAGTGCTGTACCAGTGAGCTGCACCCTCAGCCCATTTTTTTACTTTTTTGAGACAGGGTCTCGATAAGTTACACAGACGGCCTCTGGTCTCGAACTTGCGATCCTCCTGCCTCCGCCTCCCGAGCCGCTGGGATTACAGGCATGTGCCACCACGCCCGGCTTCTCCTGTTCTTTATGTGAAATAATTTTTCCTGAACCATCTGAGGTGTTGTGGTACTGGTAGCTTTTCTGCCCTAAGAGCTCCTTCTTCCACCGTCTTCACACAGTGACCCACTTGGTAGCTGCTTTTGGGGGTCCCTGCCTCTGTCTGCTTGCTTTTCCTGGATCTTCCCTTTCTGTATCTTTGGGTTTCTGTCCTGCTCAGGGTGGACACCAGTCCTGACAGTGTCTGCTCTGTGGGCACCCTGGGCAGGCTCCCTTATGCTCAGCCCCCTGCGGCCACCTGGGATCCCGCAGTCTGCTCAGGGCAGGGCTCTCCCATCCTCTGGCCTGGAGGACTCGCTGCTCTGCTTTCTCCCTTCTCTCTCACACACACGAGGTCTTGTGGCTCTGGGTGGTTTGCTTTGAGAGAGAGCTGAGGCTGAGAGAGGCAGAGCGGTCACAGGCTGTTCCCAGCCATGCCGGTTGGTGCCAGAGCCACTACTGTCAGCGTGCTAAGCACCTCTCCTGGGCACCTTGCCTGGTCTGATTAGAAAACTGTGTGTGTTTGCGTGTCTGCCTGGTGCACGTGTGTGGTGTATGTGTCTAGGTATGCCTGTGAGTAATCGGCCAAGAAGCTGTAGTTTTTTTTTTTTTTTTTTTCCATACTGGGTGGGGGTTGAACCCAGGGCCTTGCACTTGCATGCTCTGCAATTGCTGGACCACTGAGCTGCACCCCTAGTCCATTTTTTTACTTTTTGAGACAAGGTCTCGCCAAGTTATACAGACTGCCTCTGGTCTTGAACTTGTGATCCTCCTGCCTCCGCCTCCCAAGAAGCTGTCGCTTCTTACCTGCTTCTGTTCCAGA
>VMDO01001198.1:212685-224731 GCA_007922755.1 Pedetes capensis | reverse complement strand
AAAAACTTCTGGACCTAATTAATTCCTTCAGCAAAGTTGCAGGCTACAAAATCAACATACAAAAATCAATAGCCTTTCTTTATACCAATTCCAAACAAGAAGAGAAGGAAATTTCAGGAAAGATACCATTCATGATAACCCACCAGAAGATTAAATACCTTGGAATCAATCTAACCAAAGATCCTTCAGCACTCTACAATAAATTTGTATTATTAATGCAATGTACATGCATTGGGCAGGACATTTGAGAAGTGCTTTGAGCTATTTGAATAAAAGATTCTTTAATGAGAATAAAGAATTTATTGTGCAAACATATTTAACTTACTGTAAATTTATTTAAACATATTATGTTGTTGTTGTTGTTAAGTGCTGTCGAGTCGGTATCCAACTCATAGCGACCCTCATAGGGTTTTCAATGGCTGACTGTTTCGGGATTGCCTTGGGAGTGGATTGCCAGGTCCTTCTCCCTTTTTTTGCGGTGCTGGGAATTGAACTCGGGTCCTCAGAGACTGCAGAGCAGCGCTCTACCCACTGAGCTAAATCCCAGCCCCAAAACATATTATACAACTTAGCAATTCCCCTCCTAGGTATTTATCTACAAGAAATGAAAACATACGTCCACACAAAGGCTTGCCTGTGAATATCCATTATAGCTTTATTCATAATAGGTGTAAACTGGCAATAGTTTCTCGTGTCTATTCATATCCAATGAAAGCATAAATACACAATGGTGCATCCATACAATGGAATACTACTTATCAAATAAGAAGGAGAAAATACCTGATTGACTCAGCAATAGGAAGAAATCTCAAAAGCATTATGCTAAGTGAAAGAAGTCACACACACAAACATTACCTATCATATGAATCCATTTCTGTAAAATTCTACAAAATGCAAAGCTTACTATAAGTATAATTAGCTTTTTGTAGGATTGTCCTAGCTAAATTACTGTAATCTTCTAGAGGTTAGGGATCACATCTTAAACACTTTTAATCTCCAGTGCCCAGCACATTGCTGATGGTCAATAAATGTTTACAGAATGAATAAATGGGAGTACCAAAGTACACAGATTGTAGAAAGCATGAAAGGGAAGAAAGATGTAGTTAGATCCCTTTACCAATTTTATTATCACATTCTCATATTTTTCTCCTCCAGACATAATTCTTGTTTTAGTTAAATGTTGTATTCAAAGTATGCATATTTATATTTTCACCATATATAAGTACATAAATACAGTATTATTTATACCTTCTTTAACTTCATATATATTGTATGGTACTATACCTACAATTCCTCAATTCAGTTTTTTTAAAATTCAACATTGCTCACTTAGTGGTTAGAGAAAAGTTGGACAAATTGGTAAATGTGTCATCCTTTACTTTCTCAGATAGAAAAATGAGTCCTAACTGCTAAAGAGATAAGAGAATACATGTGAAAGTACTCTGTGCATAGTAACACAGTTCACATGTACAAATTATTGTATTGTTGTATATTAGTCACTTTCATCATTGTGGAAAAATATCTAAACAAATACCTTAAAGGAGGGAAGATTTATTTTAGCTCATGGTTTCAGAGGTTTCAGTCTGTGGTCTCCTGGCTTTGTTGCAATGGGCTTGTGGTGAGGTGGAACATCATATCAGTGGGAGCATGTGACAGACAGGAGGCTTCTCACCTTATGATGGCCAAGAAGCAGAGTGAGGCCAAGAGAAGAATAGGCTGGGGAAAAGATATACCCTTCAAAGGCACACACCCCCTTCCTCCAGTCAGGTCCCAGCTTCCCCAGTTTCCACTACCTCCCAATAGCCCATATAATTATGAATTTATCAATGGATTAATCCATTAATTAGCTCAGAGTCCTTACAGTCCACATACTTTCTAAAAACCCTGCCTCCAAACATTGCCTTAGGGACCAAGCCTTCAAAACATGAGCCTTCAGGAGACATTTTATGTCCAAACCACAACACATTGGAAAAGTGTAATTTTTCATCTCTAGGATATAGCAATACAAAGCCAAATGAAATAGAAAAAGTATGTTCATCTTCAACTGATTAAGCATAGTCTCCACGTTACATTGACACCCTCACCTGACTCCTTGCAGCATGTAGTTAGAACTTCTTGTCTTATGAGAGACTTCTATAGTCTTTTGAAATCCATTCAGTCTATATTCCTATGGACTGAATGTAAAGTATTTGAATATATGGATCTTATTTATCTTTAAGTTCTCTATAGTATTTAAAGGAGTATATTACACCCAAAAGTATTAAGATGGCATAACAAGTACAATTTAGAAGTCTTGAGAAAAGTTAACTGGTTTCTTTAAGAAGCCTAAATATCAAAATAGTGTTGTAATTACATCTCATTTTTAGAATCTGTTAAGGTAATTTGGGGTTTTCACAGAAACAGTTCGAGTTTAAAGCTAATAAAAATGCTTGGATCTTTGGAGGTCTATTGATGTCTTCACTTGAAACTTTGTTATTGTTGTTGTTAGGTGCCATGAAGTCAAGTCTGACTCATAGTGACCCTATGTACAGCAGAACGAAACACTCTCTCATTCTGTGCCAGGCACATGATCTTATTTATGTTTAAGCCCATTGTTGCAAAGTCTGTGTCAATCCATCTACTGGAGGGTTATCCTTTTTTGCATTGACCTGTCACTCTCCCAAACATGATATCCAGGGATTGGTCCCTCCTGACTACATGTCCAAAATATATAAGGTGTAGTATAGCCATCCTTGCTTCCAAGGAGCATTCTGGTTGCATTTCTTCTAGGACCGATCTGTTGGGTTTTTTGGCAATTCATGGTATATTCAATAATTGTCTTCTATGCCATAATTCAAAAGCATCAACTTTTCTCCTGTCTTCCTTGTTCAGTGTCCAGCTTTCATAACCATATTATGCGACTGAAAATACCATGACATGAGTCAGGCACACCTGGGAACTTTGGAAGACTAAAAAATCTCACTGTATCTAAGATCTATTTCCCAAAGTCTTAAAATCTGAATTATAGCATGCTATCTGTGTGCTACTCTTTCTAGCATTTAATAGACATTTTCTTTTTCAAAAATATTTTACCTTGATTGTAAAAAGAATGGTGACTATGCCTTATTTTTGCCAGTAGGGAAAGCACAGGCCTTTGGCAACTTTCATTGCCTCTATTCATCATTATTTTTAGTTTCTACTAAACTTACTGTTATTATTTGGAACAAAAGGAAAAAAATCTAATTAGGTATATAAATTTGAGGTACATTAAGAATTCATCAAATTGATGTTGTGGATATGTGACTGTATTCAGACATGGGGTTAAAACCAGCATTGACAAGAAAATATGAGAGATACTGACATATTTTCTGACATAGTATGTTATGCAAATATTTACATTTGTGAGATAGAATTACAATAGAAAGCAAAAATGTCTCTATTATAGTCATTTCTAATAAGTAAACATTTTTTAGGTAATTTAAACTTATGTTCTAATTTTAGTAAGCAATTTAAAATAATTTGCTTACTTGTTGGTTTAACCTTTCAAATAATATGCCAAGGGCCACAAACTTTTTGTAGCATGTATAGATATTTATCCAAACATGTTTTTGGTTATGATGTGAAAATATTTGGGGAATAAATCCAATACTTATGCTTATTTACTTTACATAAATCAGAGTTTCCCATGAGTGGCTGTAAAAATTGGAGGAAGTGGAAAGAAAGTAGAACTTGAATATAAACCAAATGTTTGTTTATGGGCTTATTTAGAAATCCACATTAGTGACTCTGATGGTTGGGATATTAACCCAATAATTCCTCTTCCTTGTGGATTATTACTTTCATATATGATTATATATTCTTATGAGGCAATTCTCTTTGGAGTACCCAAAGAGAAATATTACATTTTAACCAAATGAATTCTTTCAGTATCCTAATCTAGCACATTTGCATTTTGGAAAATTACTTATATGTTTTGCCCACAGATATTTTCCAGTTCATCCTTACCCTCAACCACCCAAATGAAAGCAGTGTCATAACTTCTCAGAGCTTTGTCTGCTTCCAAGATTCTTTGACATCACACTGAGTTGTATGTTTCAGAAAATATATTTTCTAGCCATTCATTTAAATCACATTTAAATGTACACTAGTTTAGAAAGGATTAAAAGCAGATTAAAAAATGATGCTTTGTATTTACTAAACAGCATATATTAATTTATAGGATTGTTTATTGAAAAACTGTCATTATTCTATATTGCCTCAACTCACAATAAGGACTTCTCACTTTAAAAGTAATTTGCTGTAAAATATTGCTTGAGGGATGGGAATGAGGGATTGGGAGGTGGTGTCCTTGCTCTTAGATTGTTGAGTGGCTTAGGTGCAAACAAAACTAGATTAAGACAGTTGAAGTAGAGGAACGATGGAATGGTTAAAAGAGATTCTTGCATAAGAAGTTCTTGGAAGCAGAGATGAGGTCTTCATGATCCTTTGTAAAATCCTTCCAGATCCAGGTGCAGTAATAAAATAAGGAAGGAGAGGAATGTACTGCCATCTGGACAGCTAAGAGATAGACAAATGAGGTTGTTGTTGGAAAATGCTGAATCCTCTGAAGGTTTTGTCCTTCTAGCTGAGGTGGTATCCAGTCTCCTGATCATATGCTATTTCTTACCTTTATAAGAACTGCTGTTCCTGTTCTAAAGAAAGCTCAAATGTTTGTTGTCAAATCTGAGGGTGACTTGGGCCCTCCAGAAAAATGAAGGACTTCTTCCTGTGATTTTGGTCTTGTGGGGTTAAGTCAAAAGGATGTGGTTATAAAATAAACTGTGATTTTACTTTGTTTGTCTCCTACTCAGAGACCTCCAGTGCTTCCCCTTTCCCTACAGTGATGACAGGAAAAAGCCCAAACACTTTCAGTGTGGTAGGTGGAGGCCTTCTAGAATTTAGCTCTAATCTTAGCCTGACTTTTACTGTTCTCCAGCTCTAAGTTCAACTCTCTCTAAACCATTTTTTCTATGTAGTCAAGAGCCACTCTAGGCATTTCTGCTTGGAAACAGAATAAACTAAGACTGGGAGAGGTAAGGCCTGGGGAGCTCTAAGAGAGATTATTGCCCATGTCACTGAATTCAGGGGTTCAACAGTCTCTGGTACCCTCCACATTGACAATCTTTGCAAGAAGAGAGAATAGTGTTTGTTTAGGTGACTATGTTCAGATAGCATGATGCCAGGCTGTCCTTTTACTTAGGGATAAGAACATATTCTGTGAGAGGATATATTGGCTTCTAGAATAAAAAAAAAAACACCAATCCCAAGAGACAGGTAGGAATTAAGTGAAGAACTCTGGGCTGGTCTACTACCAATATGTTTAGGCCTGCACTTGAATTTTGAAGAAATTGCCATGAAAACCAGAGCCAGAGGAATATGTGGTCAGAGTGGACCCAGAAAGGTAGAGATGAGGGTGGGAGTAGGAAGAAAGAGGGCAGTTTACTCTGATGCCAAGAATTCTTACAACCCCTGACATAACAGATATCAGAAAACATACATCGTACTTTTTAAGAGATTTCTCTGGTATACCATGAGTGCCCTGGGCCAGGCACAGCCTGTAGGTGACTAGCTTTTAATTTTAACAGCTGGGCAGGGCAAGTTCTTTTAGGGACTATTATCTATCTTATCTGGATTCTTTTAGCATCATAACAGATCATTTCATGATGCATATGATTATTTCAGATCTCCAAACTAATTTGTGTTTCATTAGGCCAAGATATATGTGTATACATATGTATGTGTATACATATACATACATACATATATATATATACACAAACATATATATCTATATGAAAATCTTTAGGGCTCTCCAAAGTATTGAGTGCTTCTTGGGTGAATAACACATTTTGAAACATTATTTAACTCACTTACCTAAAGCAAGGTGATACCAAACAACGCAATTTCAGATAAGTTAGGTTTTAATTTTTTTTAATGGACAGAAAATCAATCAATTGGTTTCCTTAGGTTCTAATTTTCTCCTGTCAGTGGAATACAAGACCATAGGGACACTTCATCACTCAGATTTGGGGTTTGTGAATGCTATGAAGGCAATGAAGTGCATTTCTTTTTCTGATTATTTTGGGTACAACACATTTTTTCACTAGAAGAACCAGAAAAAGGAAAGCCAAAGTCTTTAGACATAAAACTGTGAAAGGACTATGGATAGGTGAATGCTCCAGGAGAGTTTTCATTCCAAATTGAGAAAGTTAGCCTACATTGAAGGAAGTAATGTGTTTGCCTTTTTAAAATTAGTTGTTAGTGCCAAGAGTTAATGAGTTAATGAATGAAATATACTAATCTGAATTCAGATGTTTGCATTTCCTGGAATGACTCTCTCTCTCCATATATATATATATATTTGTTGTTGTTAGGTGCCATTGAGTTGTGTCCGACTCATAGTGAGCCTCATCAGGTTTTCAGTGGCTGATTGGTTTTTTTGGGGATTGCGTCGGGAGTGGATTGTCACATCCTTCTCCCATTTTTTGCAGTGCTGGGACTCAAACCTGGGACCTCAGAGACTGCAGAGTGGCACTTTACCAATTGAGAACCTGCCACAGTCCTCACTGGCGTCATGTGATGTACTATAGGGAATACAAAAGTCCAGAAGCAATTGATGCATGGATTTTTAAAAAGTGAGCATGTGCTTGTAATCGCAACACTTGGAAGGCTGAGGCAGGAGTATCAGCAGTTCAAGGCCAGCCTGGGCAACATAGGTTCAAAAAGACAAAGAAAAAAAAGTGATATATTCACATAATAGAATATTACTTGACAATAAAAATTAAGAAATTTCTGGTAAATACCTGTAATCCAAGTGACTCGGGAGGCTGAAGCAGGAGGATCTCATGTTTAAGGCCAGAGGCAGGCTGCATAACTTAATGAGACCCTGTCTCAAAATAAAAAATAAAAAATGGACTGGGGATGCTGCCCAGATGTAGAGCACTTGCAAAGTGTGTGCGAGGCTCTGGATTCAACCCCTGGTACTATGGAAAAAATTAATATGGTACCAAAGCATGCTAAAATATGGATAAACATCAAAAACATTAGTATAAGTGAAAAAACTCAATCACAAAAGACCACATTTTATATGATTCCATTTATTTAAAATCTCCTTACTAAGCAAATCCATAGAGATGGAAAGTAGACTAGTGGTTTCAAAGGCTGAGGTACAGAAGGGGACTGTTTGTCCTGGGGGTACTGAAAATGTTAAAAAACTATAGTGATAGCTTCATAACTCTATGGATACACAAAAATCTTTCTAATGGTACTCTTTTCCTTCCTTCCTTCCTTCCTTCCTTCCTTCCTTCCTTCCTTCCTTCCATCCTTCTGTGTGGGACATTGTTTTGTGTTTGTTTGTTTGTTTGTTTTTGAGACAAGAACTCACTATCTATCTGAGACTGGCCTGTAACTCACTCTGTAGACCCAGCTGGCCTCAAACTTGTGCCAATCCTGCTGCCTCCGCCTCCTGAATGCTGAGATTACAGGTGGGTTCCACCACTCGCAACTAATGGTATGCTTTGAATGGGTGAACATATGATATGTAAATTTAATCTCAATAAAACTATTTTAAAAGACTGAGAAAGACAAGTAGAAAGAATAAATATCTTTCAAAACATTAGTCATTTTGGGAAAGTAGAGAGTGGAGAAGGTGGTAAAAGAGTATGCTTTATTTCCATACTGGTTATCTAATTTACACAACAGTTTCAAGAACACATTTTTGTTTCATTCTCACAACATTGCTGTGATTTTGTTATTATATAAGTAAACGGAAGCTTGGAGAATATAAGTGACTTGCCAAAAAACATACCAATTAAGAGTCAGAATGAGTAATCAGGCTCAGGCATGAGGAGAACAGAACATAGCTGAGGGGCTGACTCAGACAAAAGGGACATATTTCTACTGAGGTTGGAGGAAAGGCAGAAAGACAAGATAAAGATATAGACATTTTGAGTTCTCTGATCCCAGACGCTCTCATAGTCTAAATCATGCTTTTAGTGCTGCTTGCTCTTAATATTCTTGTAGGCTAACACATTAGCAATTATGTCTTTCCATTTTAAATTCCTTGAGAACAGGGCACTGTCTCTATCACTTAGATCCTTCCAGGTATATTTGGGGACTTGACTAAGAATTTGCTTCTCTTGGGCAATAGTATTTCAAGAAAACTCTGAGTTCGCTGGCAATTAACTAGTTAAAGTAAGAAGGCTACAGATTCAAATGTACTTTCTTGTGTATTGTCTTGATTTCTAAGAGGATATCCACTGTCATGTCAATAGGTATTATCCTGCCCTGAATTATCCACATGGAACATGCAGTCACTCCACATTTTTGGCATAGTCCATCCTCTGTTATTCAATTGTCATCAAATACTTCTTTCTTTTTACTCATGGTACCTCTTCCTGTCCCCATATCAAACCATTCAGTGAAAACTACTGACTCTATTTCTATAATATATTGCAAATTCTCCCACTTCTTTTACTAAATAAGCCAGACTACTGTCATCTTGGTGTAGGTCTTTCTTTCTGATTGGTTTCACCATTTTCAAATCTGTCTTTCCTCCATTCCATAGCTGTGAGAACTATATTCTTCTACAAAAATTCAATTATATGGCTTCCTGAAGGTCCTTCTGCCTAGAAAAAGTATCACATAATTATTGTTTAAAATAAATCTTAAAATTTCATTCAGCAAATGTTCAAAACCTACTATTTGCCAGACATTGTTCTTCCTTTGACTGTGGAACAAATTCTTTCTTTTATTACCTCTTGGGTTTTGGATAATTTGTATAATTGACAAATGAAATTGTATATGTTTACAACACAATGCTTTAATTAATATAGGCATCACCTCACATACTTCTCTTTTATAGTGAGAAGACTTAAAATCTACTCTCAGCAATTTCCAAGCATACAACATATTGTTATTAACTATAGTTTCCATGCCCCCCATGTGTCTGTCAGCTTGTTGTACTGTGGGGGCTTACATGTTGTTTTGATGCTGAAAGCTATGATACTGTCATCTTTGATACCAGCAGGGCCACCCATGGTGGACAGGTTTCAGCTGAGCTTCCAGACTAAGACTAACTAGGTAGAAGGATTTAGCAGCCCACTCTTGAAACAATTCATCAGTGAAAACCGTATGAATAGCAGAAAAACACTGCCAAATATAGTGCCAGAAAAAGAGTTCCCCAGGTTGGAAGGAATTCAAAAGATGCCTGGGGAAGAGTTGCCTCCTTAATGATGGGAATGGAGTAGAGCCCCTGGGACCTCCATTTACTGATATTGCATGATTCAAAATGAACAGAAACACAGTGTCTGCAACAATGGGCTCATACATAAAAAGATCATGTATATGGCATAGTGTCAGGTAGTAGAGTTGCTATGTTTTGGACCTGATTCAGTGGCACCTAATAAAAACAAACATAGTCATCATGTAGACCTCTTAGACTTGTTCTTCCTGCCTAACTGAAGTTTTGTGCCTTTTGACTAACATCTTAATATTCCCACTTTTCAGTCTGTGGTAACCATCATTTTATTCTGTGTTTCTATGAGTTCAAGTTTTTAAAGATTACACATATAGCTGATGTCATATGATGTTTATTTTTCTTTGGGTTATTTAACTTAACATAATGAATTGTAGCTTCATTCACAATGTCAAATATGATAAGAATTCCTTCATTTTAATGGGTGAGTGGTATTCCATTGTGTGTGTATACCACATTTTCTTTATCCATTCCTTTGAAGGACAATAAGGTCGAAACCATATCTTGGCTATTGTGATTACTGTTCCAATAAATATGGTAGTGCAGATGTGTCTTTGACATACTGGTTTCTTATCCTTTGAATATATACCCAGAAGTGGAATTTCTGGATCACAATGGTTGTTCTATATTTAATTTTAAAGGAAATTTCATATTATTTTCCATAATGGCTATACTAGCTTACTTTCCCCTTAACAGTGTCCAGGGATTTTATTTTTTCTACATCTTCATCAATACAAATTCTAACTCTTCACCAGGGCCTACAAGGCTCTGCATGATGGAGTCCCTGCCTTTCCTTTAAACTTTATCTCATGTTCTATTCACTCTTTCTTATTGTACTTCATCAACAATGACCTTCCTTTAGTTTCTCAGAAAAATTTTCTTATGTTGGGGCATTTCTACATGCAGTGACCTCTGTAAGGAGTATGCTGGTCTCCATTGCTTTGTCCATCACTTCTCAGCATCACATCCTTCAGGTCTCAGTTTAAATGTTTCCTCAGAGAACTCCTCCCCATCACCTAATCTAGTGGATGTTTCTGTTTCCATCATTATTCGGTCAGCTGGAAAACCCAAAGTAATAGTAGTTTATGGAAGGTAGAACTTTGTTTCTCTGTCATGTATAATTCTAGATAGCTCTCTTCTAGAGTGCTCAAAACCTAGATTCCTTCTGCCTAGACGGTCCTTTCCAAATCCACCTTATGGTCCAAGGTGACATCTTCTGTTTTCATTTGAGTGACCAGGAAAGAGCAAAGACATGCCTCCTTTTGGTCACATCTAGCTACAGAAAAGTTGGAAAATTAGATTCCTTTTTTCCTTCCTTCCTTCCTTCCTTCCTCTCCCTCTCTCCCCCTTCTCTCTCTCTCTCTCTCTCTTTCTCTCTCTTTCTCTCTCTCTTTCTTATGTTCCCTGCAAAATTAAAAGGTTTTATTACTGATGCAGGAGAAAATGGATATGGGGGTGGAAGAATCAAATACTCATAGTAAAACTGAACTCTTTTCCATTTTTATATCACATGGTATTTTCTTTATTATAACCCACAAAATAAATGTCTTATAGAAAATATGTGCTTCTTCCAGGAAACTGGCTGGATTTCCTATTATGGACACTGTGAATTTTGTGTCTGATTATGTTTTACTCTTTGCTTTGTCTGCCAGGCAGTTTGTAGCTGAACTTATAGTTCTCTCTAGCAACTACATGCCCCTTATGACATGTATTTTTCACGTCATATTAACCATGGCATTACTTTATTTTACTACATTTGTTTTCTGTATCTTCTCTCCTCATTTATTATTAGCTTTTTTTAGTGTATTCTTGCAAGTCTCCTCAAACTATTTTGATAATAAGTCAGGAAATAAGTAAATAAAAACACAAGTATAAATAAAATATCCTATATTTAATGAAGAGAGCTAGGATTTAGCTGAGTTGGTAGAGCGCTGCCCTGCAGTCTCTGAGGTCTCGTGTTCCATTCCCAGCACTGCAAAAATGGGAAAAGGGTGTGGCAATCCACTCCCAAGGCAATCCCAAAACAAACCACCTTTGAAAACCCTCGGAGGGTTACTATGAGTTGGACACGACTTGACAGCACCTAACAATAACAACATATTTCATGAAGATAATTGTTGTTGTTGTTGTTAGGTGCCGTCGAGTTGGTATCCGACTCAGCGACCCTCTGTATAACAGCGGAAACACTATTGTCAGTGCTTCTCTGCTGTTTATAGGGTTTTCAATGGCAGATCGATTTTTGGGAGGGGGTTGCCAGGTCCTTCTCCCAAGCCTACAGCTTCTGGTGTTCCCAAGCGGTCTCCCATCCAGGTACTAACCAGGCCTGACCCTGCTTAGCTTCCGAGATCTGATGGGATAGGATGCCACAGGGCTACGGCTGCAGGCATGAAGATAATAGAAGTGCCTATATCTTGGGGCTTTTGAGAGAATAAAATGAGATAGCATTGGTAAAGCATTTTGAACAGTATCTGGCACATTCTAAATCCTATGTAAGTATTAGTTCTTTATTATTATTACTATTATATTATTATATATTATTTTAATGAAATATTTACTGAAGTGACCATCAAATCAACCTGCTTGAAGAGACAGATTAACTTTCTTTCTCTCTCTCTCTCTTTCTTTCTTTCTTTCTTTCTTTCTTTCTACTGCTCTCTTTTGTTCTTTCTTTTCTCCTTTTCTTTTTTTTTTTTTTTTTTTTTTTTTTTTTTTTTTTTTTTTTTTTTTTTTTTTTTTTTTTTTTTTTTTTTTTTTTTTTTTTTTTTTTTTTTT